>JAYMFT010068178.1:0-14667 GCA_038088735.1 Panulirus argus
AAATATATATATATATATATATATATATATATATATATATATATATATATATATATATATATATATATGAATAGCGCGTAGATTACAGCGTTAGTTGTTATGTCCTCTGAACCAGTCACTACTACTGTCTGGGAGTGCCGACCGAACCAGCACGCTTCTTGGCTAATGAATACATCTTCTCTAATATGCCCTACTAGATTACTGTTGACTGTCCGCAACCTCTCACTGTCTTCCCTTACGCTGTGTATGTGTTGCTCAGTCTGCGGCAGCTGTGGACATTGCCACGTCGGTGCCTGCCCAAGCCTGAGCTCCACTGTTCCCTTTTGCACCTTCACGTCTCACATCTTTACCCTGATCTTTATCTACTCGCTAGTTGTCATCTGCCTTTTTCTGTTTGTGCCTCTTCCCGCCGACGCTTCACCCAGTTCTCTTACTTGATGCTTGTTTTAGCACCGTTTTTGTTTCATATTTTGTGTCCTCCAGATAGACTTCAGTCATCTCAGGTTCTACCTTGTCCCCTGTTCTTTTTCTGTCATAACTTTTCAGCGTTCGTCTTCACATTCCCGTCATTCTGTCTCGGTGCGGTTCATGAGTACTTGTTCTACTTTGCTTAATCTTGCAAGTCTCTGTCGGGCGTACGCTGAGTCGTAGCGCACTTCCCACAATCCGTCATGTTCACGAGTTCGACATAACGTCCTTTCCTCATTATTATAGCGAAGAGTATATTATGATATACAGATAGCGATGACAGTGCCGTGGTTATTATTGTTCTTCAGAAAAAACAATTATGATTGTAATAACGATAACATTAATTGAGTGATCTAGTTGCACACGGATCAGATTAATGCTTAAAGTAATTAAGACGAGGCTTGGAGGCTTTGGTGGGAAATTGCATATCGTGTGTAAGGAGCAGGCAGTAGGAAAGCTACGCAGGTTGAATATGTAATGAAGCATTTATGGATCATCTGCTCGTTATGCTAATTTTACCGGCTTAATTATGAACTGGTGGATTTATGATGATAAATAAATGTCAAGGGTTAAAGGGAAGCGGGCCACCGTGATGGCCGTGTGTGTGTGTGTGTGTGTGTGTGTGTGTGTGCAGGATGTTGGTCTTCACTCAGGCCTGCCAGCCATCACCAGCCTCCACGCACATTGTGAATATGTATTCAGTAAAAGTATGGATTTTTTTTTTTTTTGCGCCTTTTTCCAAAATTAAGAAGTTTGGCAGCTTTGACTTAACCCGCCGGGGGGGAGTTGTGCCCGCGGGCAGAATAAGCAGGAAGCGGATGTTTCGCACAGCAGGTGGTAACATATCCCCCTTCCCCCTCCCCCTGAAAATAGAAAATGAAACAAAATATCGAGAAACTGTGATGGCTCTAAATGTTGGAGGTACGTGATCTGTGATGACGGCTGTTCATGGTGGGGTGGTTTGTATGGGCCGTGTAGACGAAGTGTCCCTGGACTTGCCGACGCTGCTGGGGACGTGGACTCTGGGTTAAGGTTTACTTGGGTAGTTTTGTGGATCCAGTTGTTGACTAGGGTTGAGGTGGACTTGACGGGTTGGGGGCGAGTGTGGATGGCTGTGTGGATCCCGGTGGTGTGTGGAGCAGTCGTGAATCCGAGGTGGCTAATTAACCGGGGTGTCTGTGTGGATCGTGATGCTTCCAGGTGTTGTAGACCCGCTCTCCCTTGCCGTGGATGACTGTGGTGGTAAATCGTGAGTCGTGTACTGAGTGCGGTGGACTCCTGGGGCTGACCGACTGTGAGGCTCGTGGTGTTAAGTGGTGGGAGTCGTGGACTGTGGCGTACTGCTGGAGCGACAGTGTGGGTCGTGGTGTTGACCGATGAGGTCTGGTTGCGATAAGTCTTAGCTAGACTTTTATTGTTTAACTTGGGTTATACTTTCTGGCGTTATGTTGCCTTGGGACGAATTGCTCTTCCTCCTCCTCCTCCGGCTTCTGTCTACTGCGACAGTGGCTCCAGTATGTAGCTTGACAGTCATTAATTTACCGAGAGGGACAGTTAACTTGGATAGTTAACTGGAAGATAACCAGTATGATAGTGAATTAAAAAGATATGCGCAGTTAAAAACAAAACAAAACACTGAAATAAGTTAGTATGAAGCGAATATTGCTGAAAAAAGATAAAACAGAGCCTTAAGAATTATGTAGTTATATTGAAGCAAGAGAACTATTATTCCCTCATTTGTTATATTACTTATAGAAGTGTGGGACGATGAATATTTGGAAAAGATCTTAGTTACTTTTTTTCCTTCGTCCGTATTTGCCATAAAAACATAACTCGTGTAGCAGATACATCACTGCCATCCACGGTCATGATATACCATCAAAATTAAGCAGAAGAAATTTACGTAAAACGGCAGGTCCCGATAAGTTTAATCTGAGAATAATGAAAGAAACTAAATATTATATAGTATTAAAGCACTTGACTGTTCTCTTCAATAAGTCACTTACTTCAGGGAAAGTTCCTCAGCACTGGAAGTTTGCCAGTGTAACACAGATATTCAGAAAAGGTAATAAGTCTTTGCTCGGAAAGTATCGCCCGATTAATTTGACGTTCATAGTTGGGAAACTCATTTAAGGAAAATTATTAGGCTTTTGCAGGATCACGATATAATTAACGACTTACAACAGCGCGGTTTTCGTTGCAGTCATTCTACATGTCTGCTTTGTGGTGCTCACGAAGGCCTATATGAGAGGGAATCCATACCAGTTTGATTTGAATCCCTCGAGCAATAATGTTTGAGTATTTGTGTCTGGCTTCAGAGACCCAACATGTTATACTCTATAGATTAGCCCGTGATACCGGCACCAATATAGAAAAAAAGAATCCTTCATTGCTAATGCATTGCTTGATTTACTTCATGATTAAACGAGAAAGGATGATGGAGAGTAAAGCTGTTAATGTCGTTTATATGGATTTTCAGAAAGTATTCGATAGACTCCTTCACTGAAGATTGGTAGGAAAAGTAGCCGTATGGTATAATCGGTGTGTTTTCTCTCCCCCCGTTGTATATTAATGAGGTTGATAATGAATTATGCTTTAGAAAATGAAAACTTATGGACAGCTTTTAGCTGAGAGGTAAATTGCAACAGAAAATAAGTATCTACTGCTGCAGGCTGACCGAGGCATGCATACTGGTGTGTTAAGCTGAAAAGTGGCAGATGAATTAATTTTTTTTTTTCTTAACGATAAGTGAAAAGTGGTACACATCGGGAGTGAAAACGAAAAGACAGACTCTAAGAACATGGGCTTTGTTGTTCAACATAATATGAATTAAAAGATTATAAAAATATAAAAAAGAGACATCTCCAATGACCTTCATTGAAGTAAACTGCGTAGAGGCAATTAAGAAAAGGATAAAGAATATTCTAGGCTTCATTTGTAGGTAATTCGAGTTTTTGTCAAAAACGGATAAATCTTCATTCGTAATAGTGTACCGTTTACGTCTCCATGAATACTGCGTTCAGTTTAGGTCGCCGAACTTGAAAGAGAGGGAGTGTATGACGACAAAGCTGCCAAGATGGCTCCCGGACTGAGAAACAAATCCCTTTGAGAGCCGTGCAGGCGACCTTAACTCATTTAGCTGAGAAAAGAGAAAGTTAAAAGGTGATGTATTACCAGGATCAAAGGCTTTGGCAGCCTGGATCGAAGCGACTCTTAGAGAGTTGATCATTCTGATTTCCTCCGTAGTTATGGGTACAAAACTCGCAGAGGTAAGCGTTTGACTACGAGTTTGGCAACGTGCTTTTACGGAATAGGTTTGCTAACGCATGAAATGAATGACGAGGAAGAGTAGCTGGAAAACATCACCAACGAACACGTTTGAAAATACTGTAAACGAATTTTAGCGGTTCAGGCCCACAACTGTTGTTGTTTGGGCCACGGCGGTTTGAATTGTGTACTGACAGTTTATTCTCAGTTTATTTGTTTGCACTCTCTCTAGTTGAAGTTCTGTATTCCAGATCGCCTTTGGAATCACACGCATCCTAGAAAACACCCAATGGTCCGATGCCATTCGCATTCCTTTGTGTTTGAAACGCGTACTTTTCTCCTCGTGCCTTAAAATTTGGATCCACAGCTTGTGAATTAATTCGGGCACGCCGACATACATAGGCTCGCTGTATGTGTGGATACACAAAGTATCCTTTGACGTACATGACAGAGAAGTTCTTCGATGAGTTCCCTAAACCCCCACGGTGCGGCAGGAAGGCGGAGGGACGAACGGGAACTGTTTCCTCATGACTCCCCGAATATTTCTTATCCAGGAACTTGGGATGGGATCATTTCTCTTGCGCCACATCCTCGCCATTCGTCAGGATATTATGCGGGTAATGCTGGTTCTCCCCTCAGCCTCGTTACTCACGCGTTTCATTTATTTCCCCCGGAACCCGTGTAATCCCGCCGCTGATGTGTTTCTCCTCCTGTAATCCCCCATCCCCTTATAAGTGCCTTCATTTGTTAACGCTCTTGTGTACATCATTACCGCTTATTATCCCCCTTTCGTGTGCCTGCCTTCCTGCCCGCCGAGCCTCAACCCAACATTCTCTGTTGCAGTCAGTGTTACGTGCGACTACACGTTACTATATGAACATATTGTATTCATTTCCTTCTTATTATTCTTTCTAACAGGCAGCGTCCTAAACCTAGCCTTTGACCTGACCCACAAGCATTAGGTCGAAGGCAGTTGTTTCGTGGGTGTATTGGAGATGCCTTTGTCGAGGGTAAGGTGAAGATGAGTTTGTCGAAGATGAGGCGAATTATTCATTTATGTAAGGATGTAGCGAAGATGCATCATGACACCTGTCGTTGCACGTGGGTGACCAGTTGCAATCCACATTTGTCAAAGACCTGGAACGCAAACTTGGACATTCAGCACATTCCTGACCCAGTCCAGTGTGAAATACATTGTCCCATACAATTTAGGCCGTTGGTGTTGAAGGTGTGGTGAAGATGCGTTCGTTTTGGGAACTAGAAATGTTTCCTTTCTTTGTGTATCACATGTGTGTTTTTCTTTCTCTCTCTTAATCCGGTTCGCACAAAGCTGTCAAGGGGGGTTATTGAGGCAGGTTGAGAGAGCCCCCTTCCTTAGGCGGCAGGGAGGAGGAAGGAGTAGGAGGAGGAGGAGGGTACTAGTGCCTCGCTGTTGGGCCTTCCCCAAGTAAACCATATCCAAAATAATACTGTCAACCCGGAAATTGAAATCCCCTCTGGCTCTGAGAGATGTTTTTCGCTCGTTCCCCTTTCCGCCCCATGCTCACGTTTGATACTTGTTGTGAGCATGTTATGTGTGTGTGTGTGTGTGTGTGTGTGTGTGTGAGAGAGAGAGAGAGAGAGAGAGGAATACCGTGGTGAGTATTGCTCCTTGACTAGGTGCCTCTTGCTGCCTGTAAGAACAAAGTTGTGGTGCCTCTGTTGTTTAGGTTGGAGAATCAGCGATGTGGGTGTGTGTGAGCGTGGGTGTTTTTAATTACCAGTTTTTTACAGTACGGGGAGGGAATTGTACGCTCGTGGCGCCCCATCTCTTGAACTCCTGTCGGACAGTTTTTAAAAATTTTTGTTTACCGTCAGCATTTACAGTTTCATCAATTTACGTATTCCATTCATCCAGTTCTCTGATTCTGTAAAATTACTTTACTTATTTTCTAACATTTTTTTCGTTCAGTTTCCTGTTATAGTCTGTAGTTGCTTCATCTTTTCACTGTTCGAGGAACTGTCCACTGTCAACATCGTCCTACCCGTTGTGCAACTTGAGGGTTGTGGTCAGGTCACACCTTACTCTTCTCTCCTCTATCCTCCACGTTTGGCTAATTCAGGCCTCTAATCTCTCACTGCAAGTCAAGGTATCTAAATTTTTGTACCTTCATTGTTTCCCTCCATCGTTCCCTCTTTATTAGTTCTTTATGCTTTTGTGATTGCGTCGACCAGAGTAGCGTTTTCTAGTCTTGGCGTAATTTACGCTGAAAATAATTTGTTAAGTATTTCCTCGTCCGTGCACGTAAATGCCACTTTCGTATGCGCCAACAGACAGTTTCTCTCGTTCACGGTCCCCCTGAGGCGAAACTCTGGCGGCAGGCTTGGTATGATGTCGACCCGTCCTTCCTCGCACAGATTCCCGTAGCTCATTTCCTGCAAGATATTCGTATCGAGGCATTCTTTCGCCCCGTGTGGGGCTATGCGCGCGCTCGCGAGGAAGTATGCTGGTGGACTTAACGTACAAAGCCTTGAGACATATGCATTAATAATTTTTCGATTTTTTTTTTGTTTAAACTGGTGGGAAATGTCCTCGTGATGATAACCTTCACCACCTGCTGCTCACTGAGGTTCATAGGGTGGTAATGAAGATAGGGATTGATGGTGGTAGTGGTGAATATTGGTAGTAGTGGTGGTGACGGTGGTTGACGTGATGCCTGGTGGCGATGCGCGTGCCGGGATTTTCTGCTGGGGGACGCCGTTCTTCCGGTGTGTGGTATAGGTGCAGCGGGTAGGGATGTAAGGGCTTCGTCAGCAGAGGCTCTGCATGCCAGTGACAGGATGCACAGGGGAAGAATCATTCCGCAAGACGTGAGAGCAGGTTAGGCAGGAGTGTGAAGGCTTCCCGGGTACCGTGAATTAACGCTGGATGTGACCCTCTCTTCTTATGCAAACATAAACTTTAAGGCGAGGTTATTTTAAGTTTCCACTGGGTTTAAGTTAAAATTCAGATGCCAGCTCTGGCAGCGCTGGGGCAAGTTTGCCACTATTGTCGCCTCCTTCAATATTGACAGCGCTCCACTCCCTCAAAAAAGGCCTCCCTGTAAATACTGCCGCCGTCTCCCTCTTACTACCTCAAAAATTGGCTACGTTTTAGGGGTTTGGCAGCGCCTCCAAACATCTCTTCAGGAGAGATATAACGTGTCTCCAAATATCGATTCCGCTCTGCGTTTAATACGCTCCTCGTTGGTTTATAGCGTAGTGGGTGATACATTAGGGACGGGTCGTTTAAAGACAAGAGCCAATGCTAGGCTAGCGAAGGCAGTTCACTCACGTTACCCTGCCCAGGAAATTTCCAATACGTGGTATTGAAACATTTATGACATAACTTGATGCTGGTGACAAGACTCTCGACCGGTGGAGCCACTCATCAGCCGTCGACTCCTCTCTTTGGGTACGAAAATATTCAGAATAAGGTTGCCACCTTCGACTTATCCCAGGTTAAGACACATTTCACGTGCGTGTAAGCTCCAGTTAAAGACGCACCTCCATTAGTGAAATCTGAAAATACTGTTGACACCTCTCTTCGTGCGAAGGTGCGATATGCACATAAAGAGAGAACGCCTTAAACATTTGGGGCTCAAGACGCTTTTAACACCTTGCCATCAGAAGCAGCATGTTGCGCAAGGTACCAACAAAGAGTACCAGACCAGCCAGGCTATGGGTGCTATCTGTCTGGGCCTGAGGGCTGCGGCTTCCAACTGCTTGGTCGACCAGTAGACCCACCCATTCCTGCAGCCTGGAACCTACCAGGGCTGTGGGGGTGAAGACCCCCGATGACTTTACGAGGTATCACCTTACAGCTCACTCCTCTCCTGAGGGCCTCCAGATGTGTGAGGCTTGGTTGTGCCGTCCTGCAAACATTTGGCTCTTGCTCATTTGAATCCTTCCTCTCCTCATCTATCCTTCACAGGAACCTCCGGAGTACAGAAAACATCCAAATGGGTCCTTCTCACTATATAGCGGTTCGTCGATTGTAGATTCGGTTTCTCTACTAAGATATAGAAATTTTCCAAGTATTGGCTTCTTGAAGTAAGTTTTTGGAGGAGAGGAGGATCAGTGAAGGGACAGGGGGTTGTAGAAGGTTTGGGAAGGGACAGTGGGAGGGTAAGGGAGGCAAATGTAAGTTCAGGTAAAGGAGGGGATGGAAGAGTTGTTAAGGAGAGGAGGAAGAGGAGATGTAATAAGTAGAAATGTAGAAACGAAGAACTGGAGTGGTAGAAAGTCGGGGAGAAAGTTGGTGGATGCAAGTGGAAAGCAGGAGAGGCGTGTGTGAGGTGGAAAGGAAGATGGGATGGAGGGGAATCAGGAGGAGGATAGGAAAAGGATGCAGAGACGGGACGGAGGAACGAGGTGAGAGTGGGAGAGGAGAGCTAGCGCGATAGGATGATCTAGGAAGGAGAGACAAGCATTATGTTGACCCTGGGTCGCGGGGGGTTGGAGGAGAGCCTGTGTAAATGCAGGAATCTCGACGGTAAGGACGAAGGGTTGCCAGGATGGAGGAGAGGCAGTAAGAAACAGTATGAACTAAAGAGGCAAGGATGGAGGCGAGATAGAAAAAAACAGCATGACCTCAGGCGCTTTAAGCTGGAGTGGAGGAGGAACAGTGAAATCTGCAGCAGACGTATGGCAGCAGGAGTGGTGGAATAATTCTGGAGAATCATCATAACCAAGAATGGCCAGGCTGGAGAAATAGTGGGACGCTTTCATCTGGGAGAACAAGGATGGATGAGAATAAGAAACACTATAAGCACTTTTTTCATCTTTTTTTTTATCATAATTTCATGTTGCTTACTCTGCCTCATTTCGAAAATAAAGATACTTGAAGATTTTTAGGAACAATTGACAACGCCTCATTTCTTATTTGTGCTGTTGAATGGTAAATAAAACCTAAGCGTAAGCAGAATAGGGCAAATTTTATTAGGCTCTTCAAAGAAATCTCAGGCTATATTGTTAGGCTTAGTAACAGCTTCGTTCGTAGATATATATGCTGACTTTTATGATGACACTGAATTTTATCAGAGACGCTGAATATTACATTGGTAGGCTGCTTGCTGTATACAGGCTGAGGTAGAGGAAAAACACCATTAACTAAGGGAATTTTCACATGGTGTAGTTGAGGAGCTGTGTTTCGAATTGCTGTTGGTGGCGTAGTTAAGGACAGATCACATGTTACAGTCAGCCCCAGTTTCTATCTTATAGCTGAAAGTAACATTTAAATCACTTACCGTAGCATATCCTTGGTAAACGATGTAAAAAGACACAGGGACATCCATGGAACGGAACCAGGAGGGAGGTATAGGAGTATGGAGGCGGCAGAGAAGAACAAACACTGTGGTATTGATAAAGAAAAAAACTTTACTTACCTTAGCCAGAGCAAGTAATTTGCAGTATGATGAGGCACCGTCTAACATGCGTGTTGCTCAGCCAGGAGGAGGGCGCTTAGAGCCGCAGGGTGTAGGAGGAATGGCGAATTGGGCGGCAGCCTTAGGTTGGGGAGAACACCCCACAACCAAGTTCCGGCGGAGGACAGAGCTGTGAGATCACTCATACTCGTAGCTTGTGAATTTCCAAGTGTCCTTCAGGCCCTGAGATGAATGAGGGAGAACAGCTAGCCTTTACCAAGGGATCTGCTTCGCACAACCCGGGCAGCAACTCGCATAAACACCAACACGGAGAAGCTGGCTTAAGCCCCGGCTCTTCCCCTCCCACTAAAAGTTCCGTCCCCGTAACTTTTCCTCTTCTTGTAATTCCTTCCTTTTAGGTACAGCAAAGTGCTGTGTCCTTACGTAAACAGCGGCGGTTTGAATAATGTATTGCGGTGATGGATTCCGAGAACCGTACGGGCTAGGCTGAGCATGCACCACAACATAAACAACAACAGAGACATCAGCAAACAGTAACAACAGAGAACGTTTCTAGAAATAAAGCTTCTGAAAAATATCAACAGACTAATTTCCAGTATTTTATGTCCTGCCGAAATTGTTGTTGTTGGTGGCCACCAGAGGCAGGCAACTGTACTCTTGGTTCTTCACTTGACGTTTGACGTCAGGGACGAAAGAATAATATGAACTAGGCGTATAAGAGAACCATAAAAGGGAAGATATCACTTTTTTAAGTGTAACACTATAATCCGTCTTAGGAGTGCACTTAATGGAATATGATGGAAGTAGTTTTTGATTTGTCTGTGTACCTAGAATAAAATATGTGGTGTTTTTAGTATGGGAGATGAGGTTTGAGGGAGGCGAACACCTGGCTTGTATTGCGCTGTGCTGGTGGTGGTGACGCGGAGGGAGGGGAGATTGGCACGGCACCGCGAGGAAGACTATCTTCAGGACCAGAACACACTCAGTGACTGTCTAGGGTTCATCGCCGCCCTTCCTGCTCCCGGCCTCCTGCCCTTCCTCCCACACGGCATCGCCGCTGATCCCGTCATTATAACACGACAGTTTATACATGGCAGGGCTCTAGGACGGACCTCACTCACTCTTGCGCGCTTCAACGCATTTGTGTAATTGCCTAATTCTTTTTTTTTTTTACTGTGCGGGGAGGGAGTTCAGTGGGAGGTGGGGGGGGGGGGGAGACTCATCTCTTCGACTTCATTTACGATCAAGTTGCCATTCAAAAGTATGAATACTCCCAGATTTGTTTACGTCCCAACCATTCACCACCCTAGTAGTAAAACAGTACTTCTCTACGTCCTTTCTGGCAAGTTTATTTGCCTGGGTACTTGATCTTGGCCTCAGGTTGCTCTGGTATTACATCTTTACGAAAGACTGGTCGACTGGTCGCTGTCGGCTTCGTCCGGCCGATGTAGAAACTAGAAGGCTGAAATGAGGTCATCCCTGTCTCTTTTCCATGGTTACAGATTTGTAGCCCTCGTCCCGTGTGGGTAAATAACGTACTTTTATTGTACCAGGAGCAAGTGTTTTACGCTCGTAGGCTTCCAGCTCTTGAACATCCTCTTATTATCGTGCAACTTTTTCAGTTTTTGAGTCGTACCTGCATTTACCGCATCTTTCAGTTTGTTCCATTTGTCCTCCACTCTCATCCTGTAAAAGTACTTCTTTGAACTATTTTTCAACAAGTTTCTTGCTTAATTTCGTGCTATGTCCTCGTGTTGTCCATTCTTTACATCTTTCAAAGAACTGTTCGTTGTCTGCTTCGTCAGTCAGCTTTAAAAGCTTGAAGGTTGTGATCAGGTCATCCCCTCACACTTCTGTCTTCCATGGTGGGCAGATTAGAGGCTTCTCTCCTTTCCACGTAGCTCACCTCTCTTATTTCTGGCACCGTCTTTGTTGCCCTTCTCCGGACCTACTCTGTTAGCGCTTTGTGCACAAGTGCGGTAACCAAACTTAAAAAACGTGTTTAAGTTTTGACCTTATATAGGATGTGAACAGCTTGCTAAGTATTACCTTATTCACATACTTGAATGGTATTTTGATATTTTCCAGCAGACAATTTGTCTCCTTTATTGTTCTCATAGTGTGGGACTCTGGTGGCAGGTTAGGGATGATGTAGTGCCCAAATCCCCTCTTGTACACAGAAATCTGAAGCTTATTCCCTGCTAGATGGTAATCGTATTGAGTTTCTTTTTCTTTCATTCTTTCTCGTCCTTATTAGTTAATTTTAGCTGAAGCATCAGCATCAGCAGTTGGCGTTCACTTGTTAACGTTACGACATGGGAACTTAAAACATCATTGTTAAGTTTAAGTTCGGTCAGTTTGGTGCAGTGCCAAGGTTGACTAGCTGAAACGTTATGATAACGGACTTTCAGCATTCTGGTTAAGGTAGGTTAGTGTAGGTTTGGTTTGGTATATTTTAAAGTTACGGTAGGTTAGAGTAAGTTAGGTCAGTGTAAGGTAGGTTAGGTTAGACAGGTTATATAGTTTATTAAAGTTTTCTGCCGATTATTATTATTATTATTATTATTATTATTATTATTATTATTATTATTATTATTAGTTGTCTGCATTGTCTTTATTAGTAAAGTTTATAATTTTGAAGATTTTTTTAATGAGGGTGATTATTATCACTAATGTTAGCTATGATAATTATCTTTACTAAATTGCGTTAGATTGCGTAGTCCCCCGTTTTCTAATGGTTGAGGGATGGCTGCCAAAGTGACCTCAAGCAGCCATCCCACTTGTCAATATTGTCTTGCTGGCAAATCGATTACCGACCTGGACCTAATTAGTGGTAATATCTGGGCAAGGCTGGGGAGAGCTCTTGTTGGGGGAGATCACAGATCCCACTCTTATCTGCCAGTCACACACAACCAATCTGAGGACGTCTATTTAAGCCAGCCAATCAGAGTGAAGATGAGACGTCGTGAGGGGAGCCAGCCATCTTGACTCTGGCGCTCGGAAGCCTCCGTGGCAATAGACATGCCACTGGGACATGTCAGCTCTCAATTACTGGAGATCCTGGAGACATGGATTTTTTTTTTTTCGGACCAACTCTTTTTTTTCCCGTCGGATTTAATCAACAAATTTTTTTGCAAGGGGTGAGGAAGTAGTTGCATGGCTTTATGTAGAGTCTCTCTGTAATGGATAAATGTTTACGATACTCTGTTTTTGTCTCGGTCTCTTGTGTCAGGCACGCGTCCCAGACTTAGCGATACTGGGGGCTGTGCTGCCCGGGTGGATGTTGCAGCAGAAGAGGTTCCCGACCGGTGTTGTTAGGCCAGAGCTTCGGGCGGTACGTGGCGTCAGCCGAACAAGTTCAAGTCGGAAGCGAAAAAAAAAAGAAACATGAATACACTGTTGTCTTAGGGAGTAGTGGGCATTTATTTTAGACATTTTTGTCTTAAATGGTGACATACATGTAAGATTTAATCAAGTTCAAGGTGCTGTGCTATCAGTCTGAGACTTTAGATGCAAGGTGGAAAGTAATGTCGAGGCGAGACTGGTTTGTGGTGCATGACTTACGAAATGCCGGGACTTCTCTCTTACAGCTGTGTTAGCATAAAACTGAAGATTTACATTTCCCCAGCAATAACCAACGGTATTATAAATTCAGCGAACAAAGGACGAACGTACAGAGATAAGGATTTAAGGCGACGTCCATGCCACCTGAGTGGGAGCCACAGGCAGTTATGAAAAACAAAAGGGATTCAAGATATCCTGTCTTGATGGTAGGTGGCGGCGGCGGGGCTCCGGGGCGCAGGGTCCATAAGGCTGTAAGTAATCCCTCCATTCTTAGAGAAGACAGTGGAAGTAGCAGGGAGGAGGGTTTGCGTCTCACGAATTATCCGTTGAAGGTGACAGGTCTGGGTTCAGGGGACGGGGGTATGAGGAAATCGTTGCAGCTCAGGCCTGAGTTTACAGTTTCTTCATTTGTTGGCCAGAATCGTGATGACAAAGCTAGATGTGACGGTGTATAATCATACTCTCCTGTGTAGATGTAACTTTGCCTTATGCATGATATTGTTAACTCAAGATTCATTGGGTTGTTCTGAACTGTCTTTTCATTTCACTGCTTATGTATAGGAGACACTTCGGTTATTACTTAATTACGGAATTGTATGATGCTATGACGCTTGTATTCTGTCATCCATATTGTTTGCAATGTCGCCTTCGAGTTGCCATAGATTTTTAGGGAGATTTTACTTTCCTTTTCCAACCACCTTCTCACATTCAAGGTACTCGTCTCTTAAGTGTATGACAACAGTTAACGAAATTCTCATCAGTACTTTTGTCACATGTAAGGTATAGTAATGCAACTTGGGAGTATATCTTGAGGCAGCGCCTCATGCGACATAAATGATTTACTTGCGTGCAACAATCTTGTAGGATCCTTTAGGCTAATTGCTCTCTTACAACGTTACCATATTTGATGCCTCTGTAGGTTTTAACTTTCTTTTTGTAACGTATGTCGTTACGTTTGATGCTCTTCTAAGTTATAACTGCCGTACTGTATCGTATGTCATTAAGTTTGCTGACCTCGTGCGTTGTAACTGTCGTGTTATATCGTATGTTGTGTTACGTCGTGTTGCCATCTTTGAGGATCTTATAGGTTCTGAATGTTATGATACAACGTCACGTTGATGAAGGATCCTGTGGGTTCTAACTGTATTATACAATCTGTCATTTCCAAACTATAGAGTAGTCACCATCTGTAACAGCGTGAGTAATGTTATAACTAATGTGTAATATTAATAGAGGTTCGTATCCCAACGTATTATCAGGTTACCTGTCTGATGATATGCCCAGGGAAGCCAGTGGAAATATAGCACGTGGGATTTCCTAGCTGACGTACTCGTTCTTAGGATTATTATTATTGTTATTCTTCTTCTTCTTCTTCTTCTTCTTCTTCTTCTTATTGTTATTATTATTATTTTTATTTGGAGTAGTAGTAGTAGTAGTAGTAGTATGAGTAATATTATTGATTGCATTTTCCGCTTTAGAAAGCTAGTGTGAGAAACACATTTGCACACATGAGTCTCCAGCTGAATTATTATTATTATTATTATTATTATTATTATTATTATTATTATTATTATTATTGATGACTGCGGAGGTTCGTATTAGAGACGAGTATGGTAAGCATGATATATCGTGAATTGCCCCAACGTTAAGCCCAAGCTGGCGTCACGCTTGCCTTCCTCAGCCCTGGTCACACGCGCTCGCCCACCTGCCTCCCACATCACCAACACACGGGTGAATTTTTTTTTTATTCTGATCTTTTACAGAGAATTTATACACTGCGGAATATGGCAGCTGGTGTATAAATATACCTTGTATCTATTTTTTTTCATACTTGGTATTTTTCCCACAGCTTTGATTCTGAAATAGAAAAGTGTTTTTCTGAACTCTTTTATTAAGAATATATATATATATATATATATATATATATATATATATATATATATATATATATATATATATATAT
>JAYMFT010068189.1:0-14667 GCA_038088735.1 Panulirus argus
TATGAAAAAAAAAAATATATATATATATGTATGTATGTATATATTATATTCCTAGGTTAGGGAGAGAGAATTTTAGCTCTGTATTCCCAGAGGGGGGGGGGGGCAGGATTGGGGAGGGGGGGGGACTGGAAACTCCCCTTTCTTATATTTCAATTTCTAAAAGAGGGAACAGAAAAAGGAACTAGGCAATGAGTGCTCATCCTTCTTGAAGGCTCAGGCTAAGGTGTTTAAATGTGTGTGGATGTAACCAAAGATGAGAAGAGACGAGAGATATGTAGCATATTTGAGGAAAGAAACCTAGATGCTCTGGCTCTTCGGAGGCTCTGGCTAGGATGTCTAAATGTGTATGAATGTAATCAAGATGAGAAGGGAGGAGAGATATGTGGTATGTTTGAGGAAAGAAACCTGGATGTTCAGGCTCTGAGTGATAAACAAAGTTCAAGGTTAAAGGGGGAGAATGGTTTGGAAATGTCTTAGGATTAAAATCAGGGGTTGGTGAGAGAACAAGAGCTAAGTAAGAAGTAGCACTACTGAAGCAGATGTGAGAGTGTATGAGAGAGAGTATGGAAGTAAATTCTAGATTGATGTGAGTAAATCTGAAAATGGATGGAGAGAGATGGATGATTATTAGTACTTATGAACCTGTCCATGAGAAGAAAGATCAAGAGAAGTAAGTGTTTTTGGAGCAGCTGATTGAGCATGTCACCAGTTTTGATGTAAGAGACTGGGTATTAATTAGTGATGGAAGATTTAAATAAGTAAGTAATGTGGTAGTTGGGGGTATGATTAGGGCACATGGGGTATTCAGTGTTATGAACAGAAATGGTGACGAGCTTGTGGAGTTGTGTGCTAAAAATGGACTGGAGATTGGGAATACATGGTATAAAAAGAGGGATATATACAAAAGTATTTATATGTGAGTAGGAGAGATGGTCAGCAGGTATTATTAGATTAAATATTTATTGATAGGCATGTAAAAGAGAGACTTATGGAAGTAAATGTGCTGAGAGGGGCAGCTGGTAGGATGTCTAATCACTATCTTAAGGAGGCAAGGGTTAAGTTTTTGAAGAGGTTTTCAAAACAGGGTAAACATTGTTGGGGAGAAGAGAGTGGTGAGAGTAAGTGAGCTTGAAAAGGAGACATGTGTAAAGAAAGACCAGCAGACATTGAATGTAGAACAGCAAAAGGTAAGAGTAAATGAAGCAAGGGGCGTGGGTGAGGAATGGGAGGTATTTAAGGAAGCAGTGATGATATGTGCAAGAGATGCATGTGACATGTAAAAGTTAGGAGGTGGGCAGATTACAAAGGGTAGTGAGTGGTGGGATGAAGAAGAAAAGTTGCTAGTGAAAGAGAAAAGAGAGGCGTTTGGGCGATATTTCCAGGAAAAGAATGCAAATGATTGGGAGATATATTAGGGAAAGTGGCAAGAGGTCAAGAGGAAGGTGTTGGGTTTAAAAAGAGGGCAATAAGAGTTGGAATGAGAAACTATCTATAAACTTTAGAGAGAATAAGATGTTTTGGAAGAAATCAAATAATGTGAGAAAGACAAGAAAACAGATGGGAACATTGGTGAAGAGGGCAAAAAGGGAAGTGATAACAGGTAGTGATAAAGTGAGGAGGTGATGTATTAGTATCTTGAAGGATTATTAAATATGTTTGATGATAGAGTTATACATTTACGGCATTCTGGTTGGGATGGGAAGCAAAGTGAGAGTCATGGAGAGTGGTTTGGTGAAGAGAGAAGTGGTGAAAGTCTAGTGTATGATGAAATGCAACAAGGCAGCTGGAGTGGATGGTATTGCTGCTGAATTTATTAAGAAAAGGGGGATGGTGTTGCTGATTGGTTGGTAAGGATATTCAGTGAATGTATGGATCATGATGAGGTGCCTGATGATTGGCAGAATGCATGTATAGTGCCATTGTATATAGGTAAGGGGGATAAAGGTGAGTTCAAACTACACTGGAGACCTGAGATAGCACAGGAAGAAGAGAAGGAGCCTGAGGAGGCTTTTTGGATGAAAGTAAGGTATCACTTAGACGATATCCCAAAGTACATTGCCGTTACTGATTTGTTGAGTTCTTGCCTTCCTATTGTATTGTTGTGTGGGAGCAGCAACAACAGAGTATTGTGAAGAAAAAACAATTGGAGACTACTTCAAACAGGTTACAAGCTTATGGCAAGGAAGGTTAGTTAGAATTTGTTTGGAAACTAGCGTGTCACCTCTACTGACTGTAAGGGAGCAAACTCCATCAGAACTTAAGTACCTGCTCCATAGCCGGATTATTGTGTTGTTGCCAGCTCTTTGTGACCAGAGCATGCACACTTGTTCACTCCCACCAAATGAAGGATTTGCTATTCCCTGTAAGTGCCTGATGCTTTCATGGAGGGGGATACCATTTAGCTGCTCAGAGTACCATGTGGTGGAATAGCATGGTAGCAGCTTTGCCATCTTGTATTCATGCTGTTATCTTGTGTCTTGTACTGCATGCTACACATCCAGTAAAGTTTGAGTACCAGTTATTGGTGATTATATCATTATTTCACTTTTATTAATGTACAGGTGTTCTCTGTTTAACAGTGTCCCATTTAACATAACTTGATTTTAAGGTGAGATTAAGGGAACTGATTCAGTTAGGATAATAACAGAACTGGTTAAATGTAACTACATAATGTAATCAGTTTTCACAATTTCAAAAAGTTCTTTCTCATGCATCAGGCTCCCAGTGTGGCTTGCATGCCAGCTGCCTTACAGTGTGTAAATTACTCTTGCAAGCAGTTCTTTTGATATACCAATATCTCACTTGAATAATGCAAAAAGTTCACTTTGCCTTGATTTAAGTTTCTGTATCACTCCATTCCAGCCAATGTAAGTTCCAGATGTGCATTAAGTGATAAGGAATGCCGTGTTGTAGAGATCAAGCAGAAGAGCATTACCATGGGTCAGAAGTTAAATGTTTTATGGCACTCTGACTTGCACCCAAGCACAATTTAAGTGTTTTACAGCACTCCTACTACCACCTATGCTTCACCAAATTTTGGCACCAAACCTTGAGATGTAGCCCTCTCAGTCATTTGTGATGTGTTTATACAGTACTGTTTTTGTAATGTATTCACATCATGTACATATTTGTATAACTTTATTTTTTTCTTTAATTTCACCCCTCTACAGTATAAATGACTCTCTTCCAGTGAAACAGGAAACATTTTCTATTTTGCTGGTAGGCATGATCATTTATACTGAACAGGTATGTAATTAAAAATGAAATTAATATACAACTTTTCTTTCTTTCATACCTGACCACAGTTTCCTGCCTTTGCAAGTTATTGTGAGGAAATATCATCATTTGGCTCCTTCATGAGTTCCTTAAGTGATCTGTGGTATAGAAACTAATGTATGAATAGTTACTAAAGATGGCTGAGAAGGTTGCATATCAAGGCTAGGTGGCAAAATGTGTTGGGGTTTGGGTGTCAATTGGAGCATTATAAAATGTGTTTCCCTTCCAAACAATTGCTCTTCCTCATGGCCTTTACCATCATTGATGAGTGTTCATACACTGCTGCTCTCATAGCATAAATCATGTATATATTTTTATGCATGAATTCATTTTTTTTATTCTTAATTACACCTCCGTGCTGTATAAATGATTGGCTACCAGCAAAACTGCCTCTGGCCACCACCCGTACACACACTGCTTGCTTTATAAATATTTTACTGTATCATTGCTCTGCTACAACTGCTGTAGAGCAAACACAACTATAATAGTGCAAATCAGTCATATGTGCAACTTGATGGTAATTTTAAAGTAATATGGGTAGAAAAAAAATCAACCCTGGAATGTGTATCAAGATACATGTGAAAGTCTATGAAAAAATATGGTTTGCTTGACATAATTTTGATTTACCAAGCATTTTCTAGGAGCGTGTCTCCTATGTTCCATTGGGAATGCTTAAACTGTGGTGATATATTGTGCTCAAATATTATAATATATTACAATAAAAGAATGATAGCAGGAAGATGCAATAACAACATGATTAAAGTCTGATACCACCAAAGAATGATAGCAACACTTATACTTAAGTAAAGAAATCTCCATATTTAAACACAAATGTATCATACATTATCAAAGGTGTTTCCAGACTCTGCCTTTACTTGGGTACACCATGAGAGAAAAGCCTCCTTTAGCTGGGGTGTATTGTTATTACTGGACAAAAAGGAGTAGTCTCGCTTAGGAACTCAAAAGGTGGCCATCATTTCCTTGCTACTAATTGCAAAACAGTCTTGAAGCTGCAGGAGGCCTGTAAACAGGATCATGCAGTTATACAGATAAAATAAAAAATACAGTATCAAATACAAGAAATGTGGGGAGTTTATGAAAAACTCGTGATTGGAAGAAAATCAAAGATGGAGTCATGGTACTGGGTTTGACTTGATCATCCACACATTGGATAAAAAAAATCAGGTTTAGGGGAGCATTTTTCCAGTGAAGGGAATTTCATAGGATACCAAGGTTTATGTAAATTGAACCATACCAGTTGTATCAGTTTGGGAGTGGGGTACAAGTGTATTTATCACTGAAATACATATGTGTTGAAATATGGACGTTTCTTTACATGCTGATTAAATTTATGAAAACATTATTCATGTAACAGTGAAAGATGCAGAGCAAAATTAATAGTGTGTGGGATGAAGTTATAGGAAATTAACAAAAATAAAGTTATATTTTTGTAGTGAAAAAGGAGAAAAAGTTGCAAGACACTTTTCTGACTTGAGTGAATAGTAGGTTTAGTATAAATGTCTGATGGAATTAGAATTAAGTTTGGACATGGTTTATGTGGATATTTAATGCTTCAAAAGGAGATAGAGATAATGGAAATTGAGGAAATGCTACTACCACAATTCCTTTTCTTTTCATCCTAGTTTACCATTTCCCATACTGTGAGGCTGCATCATTAACATGTAATTGTCACTTTTTTGTTCCCATTCACTCAACAGCTGGCATATATAACACAGCAAAACCGAAGCCCCACATCCACAGCCAGGATCTCAAAATAATTTCTAAATCCTTTTAATTGGCAGGCCTTAATGTTTGGCATTATATTTTTTCAAATATGGTTAAGAAATCAAATGCAAACTTCCTGTAACTGTTTATTTCCTATAATAAATTAAAAAATAAATAATGGCAATTGGATCTGGCTGACAAGAGGCAGGGCATGGGAATGGAGATATCCTTCACTGAAAGAAGGCAATATTCCTCAAAAGATAGCAAAGGTACAGTAGAAAATGTTCACTTAAATTACCTACAAAACTAATCCCTTCAGTGACTGAATTATAATGCCCAAAATGAGAATCAAACAATTCTTGTTTTAATTAAGCTTTTAAAAGCTCTGATACTGGTTCAAGACAGAAGTTATAATTCGAATTTTGCCATAAACGTTTAGCTTGGAAATCTGTACCTTAAAGAGGATGCCATAAATCTTTTGTCAGTCATATTTACAAAAATATTTTTCCATCACCCACTGTTTCTGAAGTACTTTATCAATATGGAAATAAATAATTATGCACTGTAATCAAGAGGTATTAACATTAAATGAATTAAAGCATGTTGGCCTACAAGGTCTGCAGGTCATGTTTGAAACTATTGTTAACGATATCTGTGGTAATATTTCCCTTAGTTTTACATACAATATTGCAAGATGTGAATATTTGTTATATTCTTCTGCATTTGTATGCAAGTGTTGCAAAAAACAGTCCTCAAATAAATATTCATGTGGAATTTTGTTATCTGATTTTTGAAGGATATGCATCTCAGTGTGGTACAAGGCAGAAAAATCTGTGAATACAGCAAATAATTAACATAAGAAAAATTATAATGCTGAACTTGATTTATAAATACAGCCTTCAGTTTTGCAGTAAAGATCCTCTCTATACTTTTTCTATAAAAGTTTCTCCATTCCCATGTCCTAAACAACCTTTAACCCATATGGGTGGTGTTTTTCTATTGTTAAGGTCACAGGTTAAGCAAATTTGGCCATTTGGTATTACAGTCTTGAGGCTCAACAGTTATAATTAACAATCATATCAATTCTCATGGATTTTACTACCAGAAACAGCAATTTGCCAATCCTGTTACATAAAGTATGCTTAGGGATATAGATTACAACAAACAGCTCAGGCTTGTAAGAGCAATTCAAATCCACCTCAGCCTGACCACTAAAAACTGTGGAAACTTATACAGATTTTCAGTTTAGTCAAGACTGGCAACTGTTAAACTTCACTGTTTGTTGTGCAAATTAACCCCATTGTTATTTACACGGACATTGCAGTAATCCATAAATAAAGGGATGGTCAATAATCTTCATAAGATAGGATAGTGTTCATAATATGACTCGACCTTAAAACTGATGGACAATCTTTGCTGCAAGACGATCTTGTGCTTTCCTGATTCAGGAGTTAGAAATGGTTTGAGAATATGGTATAGTTGAACTAAGCTGCAAACATAATCCTTAGTACTTTAATTAAAATAACTGTGCTCCATATAATGGAGGCGATCTATCACATACTGCATGGTATCTGATTATAAAAGGATAAATATGTAGATTCAACAAAGTATTTGGTACAATTCTGCACTTGTAGAAATCGTCTCACAGTCAATAACAGTGAATGGCAACAATGAATACATTTAGTTCATTTCATATTTTTTATACTTTTAACTTAATAACTAATAAATTAATGAGCTATAGTGAATGCTCCTTTCATACCTGAACATCATACATATATTCTCACAGTTTCCAATACCTGCTAAGTGTGACAACTTACAACTGCCACATGTTTTATAGTCTAAGACACTATTACACTGTTGTGAAAGACTGTATTCAGTCTTCAGTTCATGATACTAGGAAACATTTTAAAAGTATTCTCTTTAATTTTCGAGAGGTAATCGTCGGCTCGCATATCAAACAGTTTTCCATCTTCAGACACATCATAGTCTTCCTTTCACCTATTAGTCTACATCATAAGTATTGTTTCCACATTCACAGTAGGATGGCTTATACATAGTCTTCCCCAAATATATTTGTTACCAACTATCTCCACATCCATAAATGTTGAAGATAGATCAAAAGCATATATGCATGCAAAAGAATTCTTCTTGAATGCTTATGTAACAAATAATTATCATATGCAAGAAACATACACCTAGGGGAAAATGAGGTTCCCTCAATCAGAATACATAGGGGAATGTAGATGAAGAAAGACAAGAAGAGCAGGAATCTGGGAAGGATTAAAGTAAAGGGAAAGCAGGGTAAGATGGACATTGAGGAGATTTAAGAATATGTGGTAATGCAGCGTAACTTCCTAAATACAAGAGCCAAAAATGGCAAAACGAGCAATCCCTCTGTGAAGTGGTTCTTTTAGTGCCAGTGACTACATGATCTACTTCCTAAAAATAGATTTTCATTGGTTACTGAACCTTGTGTCCTACCTTTTACAAACCCATCTGTACAAAATTTCAAATTTTCATTCTTCATATTTACACATACAGGTAGGGAATACTGAAACTGCAATATTATTAGTGTACCATGAATATGTTCATAGCAGCAGACATTCTTCCCATTCATCGTATCAAGAGCATGCTAGTGAGTTACTGACTATTTTCAGTTCCACAAGAAAATCTTTAATCAAGGTTAATCCTCCCAATATCGTGGTGGCTTATTTACTAATCTTTCTTTTTGTACTCATGTTTGTTGATGAATAAAGTTTCAATATAAAACTGAATGGACTTACCTAAAATTCTTCATACATGTAATTACTCCATGTTCAATACCAAATACCCATATGAACATATTTTGTGTAAAAATAAGATGCTTCAAATGCTTAAAAAAGAAGATACACTTTGAGCTTTCACAGAGAATTACATCTAGTACATGCAGTATCAAGTACAGTTACTTCAACATTTGGTATCAATATTGCAGATAGTGCCTAGCAGAGTTTCTTAACCTAATGTTTATTCTTATCTAGTATCTGAACAGTTCAGTTTGCTTTCATTATTACATAATACCTCAACTGCAATCCTATGACTGAAATCTCACAGTTTTACTGTACACAAGACTCAGAAAATGCAACTCTTAAAGCCTCCAGTCAGCAAAATGGTATCTTTTTCTTTTGATGAAAAAAGTTATTCCTCATTATAGACGGGCTTAGGAGTTGCAATGAGACGTCTCTGTAAAAGGCACTTAAAAAGGCAACCTGGACTGTGCATAACAAGATATGTGCAATTTTTCTGACTAGATGAACCATAAGGCAGCCATACTGATGCAGATCACCAGCCTCATGCTGGATAATGTCCTTAATGTACCACCTTGACTATTCCTTAATAATATTCTGACTTTGGAACACTGTTTGACCCTATTTTGAATTTTTGTCTCAAGCTGTTTTTGCAAAAGCACTGTTAAAATATAAAATATAAACTGATTCCTATACAGTACTACCCTAACAATAAAGGCTTTCTGGTCACATTGGTAGCTGTCCTTACTATGTGCTAATAATATATCATAATTAAATAGCTTGAATACTTTTTTCCGGTGTAATGTGAAGCCATCAGGACAATTTTGTAGATATCTTGATCTTTTCCAGATACTGTCTTTGATTAATGATTCAATTTCACTCCAAATGAATGTTAAGTAATACTTTTCCCACAAATGTCACATAAGTCAGTAGCTTCTTCTATCCAAATACTGTTATATCTGATACTGGTATCTACCACTGAATTTGACAGGCAAAACTGACTAGCTTGACAAAATATATATTTCCACTTATGGATATCAAGTAATCAAAATATGGAAACAGTATTTACACACCATCTCATAGTGGACAGCACTGAAGCAATTATATCAAAAGTTCAAATTGGCGATGGATAATCTCAGATGTTAAGTTTAAAACAAAATACATTTCTTCTTGGGCCAGACAGGCTGAGCAAAATATGGCACAGACATCATATTAACGCAGAGATTCTGACTAGATGTTACAGAATGTTGTCCCTGTTTGGGGAAGTTTAACGTCTTCTATACATCTCATTTCAAATGAAATGGTATGAAAACAACCAGTTATATACTTAATCCTGATGAAAGTGCTTGATATCAAGAAGCTGGCTATTACATGAATAGTGAAGGGGTTCTTCCCAGTGTATCATTCTTAAAATACTATTACCTATTTACCAATATTCTAACTGGCTCATCTAATATCTTAAAAACTATGACAGACTAAGTGTAATGTGGAAACCCTCATTATGAAGAATACAGTTACAATCTGTAAATTCTCCAAGATAAAACTCTTTTGATGATCTCCACACTTCAAGCAGCCTCATCAACAAATCATTCTTAATATTTATTTCTATGATTAATGATATATGGCGTCATAGTACGTAAAGAGTACAAGTTCTGCTACATGAGTTTAAATTATGAATAATTGTCATTAACAAAATATTAATCTTAACATAAAAATTATGTAACGAGAAAAATATTGATATAAACATTCTATCACTATCTTTAAAAGAAAAACAGTATTTCAGATACGGAATTGAATCTCAAGAAATAAGAAAAGCATAAATTTATAATATCAGTATTATGCAACTGAGGGACAACATACAGACTTATGAATTTTTCTCTTTTAGACGAAGTCAAATTGAAAAGAAAAGAACACAAATGGAAACCTGATTTGAGAAACTCTCAGCAAAATGTATCACGTATGAGAACTGGGTTATGACAGACCTAGGCAAGTCATCACAGAATGGTTGGTCTCTACCTTACACTTCGTAGGACACCTCGTTTCTTTCTCTTGTAACAAAAACAAGTAGAACTGTGTAAAAAATTAGTATTATACAATTTCTTAGAATATTCAAAGCACTGTAACTATTATATATCTTAAGAAGCTACATGAACTTCACTTTCAACTATCTTGTACAACAGTATCCATATAAATGTTTTCATATGATTACAGTATTGTGTTTACAGTGGCGAGATCATGACAATGATCCCAACATAGGTCATGAACACCAAGTTACAGAAACACAAGTTTCATGAGCTTTCCACGCATAAGCTCAAGACCACACCCACATCCACCCTGGCTAGCTGATGCACGACTGCTGTGGGTGTGGCCGGCTCAACAGTGTTCACAACCAGGGTGGCAGTGGCCTGGGGTGGAGCCTAACTGCCTGAAGTAGGTTCCATTATGGTAGACTCCCAATGAACTGGGTTCTAACCCTAACAGAATGCAGCGTATAGATATACCTCCAGGATGGAATGACACCTAAAGGCACTAGTGGGTGGTTGGGCAGCAGAGGTTGGCCTGGATCCTATGGCAGTGCCAGCACTGGTGCTTCACTGGATGTCTCCCATCATGGAGCCGAGAAGACTCTACTGCATGCGAGCCTCCTGCAATTGTGGCTGGGCTGCCTGATAGGGTGAAAGGGGAATCGTCCCCGCGGCTGCTGCAGCTGCAGCAGTAGCTGTCGGTGGTAGTGACCATGAATAACCAGGCACAGCAGCTGCATATTGAGACATGGCTGAAGCTGTAAGAGAAAAGACACAGAAAAATAGTACTGAGGTACTGGTATACAAATAGTAGGCTTCCTTAGTTTATAAGAAACCAAACTGCAAAAGTTACATATAGCTACATCGTTTGATAAGCTGAAAGACATTTTGAGAAGAATTCTTATATTGGTCAGATTGTAAAGATATTATTATCAACTCTAACTTTTATGGGGAATATCTAATGGAGGTAGTACTGGATTCAGCCAGCTTGAGGTTACACCGTAAGTGAAAAGTTATCTTTGGCAAGACTATATCATCAGTTGATGAAAGAGGGTATAAATTTTAAAAGAACCTCTTACTTCAAAGAAGTCCATCTTGTACCCTGCCACTAAGTTTTGTGCAGCCTGGAAGCTGCAGGAGCCCCTAAAGAAGGGGTCCTGTGTTATACAATGATATCATAGATGTGGGATACAACACTGAACTAGTAGCTCTTCAAACTATTAAAAGTCTGTTTGCCTGACTTATCATGTATAAAAGTTTGCAAGCAAGGGGAGAAATAATGACCTTTCTAAGGAAAAAATTAATAGCAGCACTGATATACCACCACCAGACTTAAGAGGGTCAACAGACAGTGTATCTATACATTTTGCTCCAAAATCACACTACTGGATCTTTTGTGATTGTAAAGAACTGTAAAACAATACTTTGCAATGAGAATTAAACATATTCTGTACAAAAAGATCAATTAGATTAGTGTACTTTTATAGCATAAGCATGCTGTTTTTGAAGAGTAACTTTTTTTTTAACCCTGAAGTATTCATTATAGGAGTAAAGGTATGTATCTCAAGCATCACTCTTTCCAAGCTACCACTCCCTATAGGTCTTGCCAACCACCTTTAGCTAACCATAGGCTCTTTCAGGAACGTAACACAGTGGTCGACAAAGGACTTCTATTCAATGTAACAATACACAGTACTGTTATTATACAAAAACTACAGCCCAATAAGGTGTATTTTATATCTTAAATGTTTTCTTAATGTTTAATATCTAATCATATGTCTGGCAGCTTGGTACAGTCTTGGAAGTTAAATAACATACTATACTGTCTCGGTTACTCCATGGTATTCAGATTGGAGGAATGCAACTTTTGCACACTGTCCTTGTGTTTAGTGATATTTCCATCATTTCAGTTCCAGATTATATATTTTTCCTTTAACAGTAACTGTCTTATGAAGTTGTCCCAAGAAGAAGAGGCCTGTATTCTTTCTTGGAAGCAAAAAAAAGCGTCTATAAATAAGATTTCGGAAAGTAATGGAAAGGCCTAGTACACCATCTGGACATTTTTTTCTTCATCCTTTAAGTCATCCCTCACTGAAGAGCTAGGGTAGTCAACCTTGGAAGACCAGTAATGTGACTGATAACCTCAATGCCTCAAGCTTCATCAGGTTAGTAGTCGCATTACTAGTCTTCTAAGATCAACTTAACCAAGCTTTTCACAGAAAAACATGTTAGAAAGTAAAAAAAATAAAGTGTCCAGATGGTGAACTCAGCCCTCACAGTGCCTCATGAAATCTTGCCAATAGACACAATGTCATGCTTTCAAGTAAGAATACAGCTTCTTAGGACCCTTGGTTGAGGAAAAACATTACATGACACAGAATTAGTGAAAATATCACTATACACAAAGACAGCATCCAAAGTTGCATCCTCCACTCTCATACCATGTCATCTGACATTTATGACTACCATGCTGGCAAATAAAACCTTATTTTAGATGGTAAACATAAGATTTTTTTCTTTTGATCTGGGTAATCTGATACATTTTTTAGAAAACTGCCCATGAATTCCAGCTTGATAAATTTGCCCTCTTTGTAGTGTGATGTTAGCACACTTATTGTAAACTATTCTGGAAAGTATGAGACTTGAATAGGTCATTAACAGTTCTGCTTTTCTTTCCCTAAAGGTTTATTATATCTAGCATGCCATCATCTCTGAGGCAACATAGTTGGTGTGTTCACTGATAATAAAGTCAGCTGACATAATTACACTTTCAATAATTTATATATTTCTTCCATGACAGTGTTATTTGATTACATTCAGTATGCTGTAAGAATTTGTATTTTTTCATCTTCATATTAAAGCTGCTAAAACTTGTTTCCATTCAGTAGCATATTATTTTAAAGTGTTTCCTGGAAGACTTAGAATT
This sequence comes from Panulirus argus, assembly GCA_038088735.1. Classification (NCBI taxonomy): domain Eukaryota; kingdom Metazoa; phylum Arthropoda; class Malacostraca; order Decapoda; family Palinuridae; genus Panulirus; species Panulirus argus. The sequence continues at coordinate 12,735 of JAYMFT010068189.1, forward strand.
GCTTATTTCATATAAATTCTGGTATCATTTTTCCATGATATTAACTTGTGAACTGTATTGGCATCAATTTCAGATATAAGAGACAACAGAGGTACAACTATTTCTTTGGGGACACAACTTTTACTATGGAGGCACAATACATCACAAACTGACCAACTGAAATAATAACTTTCTAATGCAATCATTAGTTTCAACTTTATTTATCACTGCAGAAAAGATATAACATCATGTAATTAATAAGGGGCATTACCACCCAAGTTTGCTTTATTTCATGATTCTCAACTTTTTATATTTCTTAATGGTAGGGTCGACCACACGATAAATAAAACTGGTGCTACTGAAGACAGCATGGGATGAAAGGACACCACAACAGAGTAGGCTGGTGATACAACTATATTAAGTATGGAAAGTAAGATCCTTGATTGTACCCTTTTCCTCAATGATGCTGACTACTATGGTCTCAACTTCTATCAAAATCACTACCATCTTCTGAATCTACAGAATTCTATGGTAACAGACAGCATGGACAACTGAATGTCTTAATTATAGCCATCTCATGTATGCTATATATATTTATCAATATATGTAACCCCAAGACCCCTTTGAAGGGGCTCATGTAGCTTCAAGGCTGCACTACTGCCAGTCGCAGAGAAATGATGGACTCTTTTAAGTGAAAAGTTCTTTGATGAGACTGTACTCTTATCAACAGATAATGATACAGCCTCACTGAAGGTGACTCTTCACTGGTGGCATAACCACAAGCAAGCAGAGTCTGATAACACTTATGCTACACATATATGAACCCCTGCCTAAGCCATGTACCCATTTTTGAACAAGCCTCAAGGGCTGAATGAACATCTTGGTTGGCTATGAGCCAATTGCCCTTCCTTGTATTTGAGCTTAGATGGGTCCTTGAGTTAGCAATGCCAACAACTCCAGTTTTTCTCTTTCATTGGAGTGATTGTTTCATAGAGTCGTGTGTTGCTATGATTCTTACCTAGTCATCTGTCATTGGTCAGGAAGATTTTACTAACAGCTACTAGACACTTAAACATAGCTGGACTATGTCCTTTAACTTGATATGTTAAACATATTAATGTTGATGACTTAAGTTCAGGCTTTTTGCATGTAGTATGCTATACCTTTTAGGATTAGTGATGGTAATTTCACTCCACATGCACAGCTTGTTACTTGCAGACAAATTACTTGAAATGCCTTATGCCATACCTGCAGACACAGCTGCTGCTGCATATGGTTCAATGCCAGTTGCGGCAGCTGTCTGGTATGTACCTGGGTAGGCAGCTGCAGCACTAGTGTAGTCAAAGTACGCCTGTTGGCCTGCAGCTGTGAGTGCAGCAGCATGGTTGATTGGTGTATGGGTCACTGGTAGGAGACCAGCAGCAGTGGGTAGATAGGATGGATGGTAGATGTAGTTTGGATGAAGACTGGAAAAAATATATACATTATTTCTAAATTATATACTATATATGAACATTTACTTTCATATATAAGGTGCAAAGTATGCAGTGATAATCTCGAAAACTCCACCTCACTGGACATATCCCACCAGAAACCACTTCCCAGACAAACAAGAGTCACACTTTCCCATCTAGACTCCAAATATCACTCATCCTTATAACAATAAAAAACACTTTTTTAACATATTCCAAGAGCCATGGGATAAGTGCAACTACCACAGCTAAGACACCAAGCACTTTCTCCTTAACTGCCCTGCATTCACCACAAATACAACATCACTACACTTTATGATCTGTGGCCCAGACCAGTGGATGAGTGCTACAGGAACCTTATAAAGATGGAAGGGACTCCTGGGGCAGGAACTATGTATGTATGTATGTATGTATATGTGTATATATATATATATATATATATATATATATATATATATATATATATATATATATATATATAT
>JAYMFT010068200.1:0-14667 GCA_038088735.1 Panulirus argus
ATATATATATATATATATATATATATATATATATATATATATATATATATATGTTTGTGTGTGTGTGTGTGTGTGTAAATAAATGCTATACATGAACATATTTGGTATATTTTCCCTTGAATATTATACATACATCAATGTTGCTTTGTGTGGCACTTTCCCATTAAGTTACAGACAGTATTAATTTATTTTTCAAACTGCACTTTAAACAAACACTAGAGCAAATTGTATTTTTACATTAGATTACTTGGTACCGTTTCACGTTTTCTGCATTGTCAACAAGGAAATGGTTATGACGTCTGTAAACTGCAATGTCATTAAATCGTAACCAATCATAACGAGGGAAAGGTAACTAATTAGCGCTTACGGAAGAGTTAAGTAAGGATAAACGGCATCCCTCTGGCAACGCGCAATGGTGACGCTGGTGGGAAGACAAGCGTCACACACGGTGACGCTCCACTGGTGCCGACCATCACACACGCACCATTGTTTAGCCGTTACATAATTCGAAGAGTTCAAAAAGGAAAAGATTTGGTCGAGCGAGTGATGTTATAAGTTGTAGATTTCAGAAATATGTTCTCCGTAAAGAACCATCGGCCTGTCGCGTTCCCCTATGGTGCCTCAGGTGTCGCCTCTTTGTTGACGTCTTTGGACGGACTCGTGGTGCCCGAAAATGGAGGCTTTACGATTTCATCACATACCATATGTTCCCTTGAGGTAAGTTACACCATAAGTAAATCTAAAGAATAGTGACTGAATTAACTGAAGAAATTTTCTAATGTAGACATTTTTTGTTTGTGGTAGTTGCCAAGTGTCACCAGGGTTTGCGGGAACTACGTGCAGCTGACCATCGAAGTAGTTGATCGGAAGTTGTAAGTGTTGTATTGTATCAGGAGTCTGGTATGGCTGTATGGTGACTTTAAACGCGTTTAGAAACTGCATAATTTAGCTGGAGATTGTGAGCAGGTGTGGTGCAGGAGGAGGAGAACGCTGCCTGTGTGGCCTGTTGATTTGACAGAAGTACCAGTGCTGTGCTCTGTGGTGGTGGTGGTAGGACGTGCGTCAGTGGGGTGAGTGTTGGAAAGAACGTTGTCTTTAGCTACGTAGGTTAAAAGGTTGCCAGTAGGTCTTGTGGAGAAGATGGGACAGGTCGCAAGGAGGAACACGTCTCGGGGTTGTCAACTCCCCACCGATTGTTGTCGTCGGGTCTTACGGCAGTAGCATTCACGGCCTCTGAGAGTGGGAGGGGGGAAAGGGGGGGGTTGTAGGGGGGGTACATCGTACCCGGGCTCGGGGGTCCAAAACAGGGGCCCGGGAAAATGCAGAAAATCAACAGAGCGGCGCTCCATTCCGCCCTTTTTAGCCTTACAGCTCATGGTAAAAACAGGATGACTAATGGAGAAGGGAACCGGGCTCGAAAGAAACTTTGTACCCCCAGATAACATCCCTCTCAGGGGCCCAGGTAGCAATTATGACCCACCAATCACTACCCGCTACGCCCGAAGGTGTTCTGGCACGTCCCTGTCAGGTGAAAGTCCTTTTCAAGGTCGAGGAAGACCAGCATTCGAGCGATTAGGTAACTTTTAAGATCTTCGCTGTACTAGAGGTGGTGCCTACTACTGCCTTGAAGCTTGGTACGACGTGGTTGTGAAATGGATCAATTTTTCACACGAAATCTCATGATTATCAGTCGTTAGAGCAGTACAGGGGAGGAGGGATATAGGTCCTGGATGCGTCCGTTTCTTCTGGATTTGAGAAGATGATGTTGCCAGCTCCTCTCCACACTGGCTGGGAATGTGTCCCTCGGTATCGTCTTAATGATCTGGAGTTTGGGCTGGTAGACGAGGGGCCCCAGCGGACGTGATCATGGAATAAAGCTGTCAGTCGTTGTCAGGGGGTGGGTCTGTTGCTGGTGGGTGTGTGGGTAGATGAGAGGCTCCTGCTCGTCCTGTCTCGTCTACCTCATTTGACCCGACATGGGCCACAGCGTATGTGATCTCTTGAATGGTTCTTGACACCTGAAGAACGTGTTAGAGATTTTTCGATTGTGGGATGTGGCTTTGAGGTTGACGGGACTTAGTGACCCTGGCAGTTGATGGGCCTAAAGCCCAAAACAATCGTCTTGACCCGACGTCACGAGTAAATTCCTGTACACCTCGTTATTGTAGTTTCAGACCAGACCTTTCGACAGCCTTTGATGTTGCTTTCCATTCTGTCGAAAGAGTATTGTAGTCTTATGTGCGGTGAAGTGATAAGGGATGGCCGTATTTGTAGCTGATTGAATTAGGGAAGCGGCGACATTTTGTTACACGATGCATCGACCGCTTGCTGACATGACTCCCACCCAACTTTGTGGTACGTCTCACGTGGGCAGGTGGGCTGAGGTGGGCACTGTGGCGGAGTCACGGGTGTGGTGAGGATTGCATACTTATGGCTCGGGAGAGTGTGTCTGGAAGGAGGGAAGTCTACTTCCTCTGGAGTAGATACGTTCGTCTGGGTTGAGGAGGGAGATTGTCAGGGATTCGGTGCAGGCATTGGTGGTGTGTGCCTGCGTCTTTTGCACAATACTCCTTATTTTTCAAGCGGAGTTTGAAGGCAGCATTGTCTCCTCCTCCACAATATAATGGGTCAAGACTGTTTTACAGGGAATGGTTCGTTTATTGCGAGTCCACTGTTTTTTTACCCCATCGATTTGTGGATCGTGATTTACTGGTAGTTAGGGAAATCCAACTTTTACCCTCTTCGCGAAGCTATTTTATACCGGTGATACGTCTGGCCTTTGGTCCTGCGCTATTATTGCTTGCTATCAGGCCCCAGGCGATGGGGATGTGACGGGATCTTTTACCGAAAGTCGTCCGTACTGGGCAGGTCGTCTCGTACCTGGCAGCTGGTCGTGGACGCTGGCTGGTCGAGTGTGGGGCGTGGGTGGAGTTTTGTGGCTGGACTGAATTGCACTTTGCGTTTGTTGGTGCTGTTGACCGTGTGTGGTGCGCGATCCAGTCCTGGAACCTGGGTCATTGCTAGGCCTGATTGAGGATTCCTTGCTCCATCTTCCATCTTCTGGTCTGTTGTTAGACAACTGAATTTAGCAGCAGACCGTAGGGTCCTGAACGAGGCTGTTTGGGATAGTGGAAGGGAACAGAAACTTGTTGGTCTAAGTGCCTCCTATAGCGGAGGCGTTGTGTGTTGCTGGTTACCTTATCGCTGACCAGTTTCTCTCTCTCTCTCTCTCTCTCTCTCTCTCTCCCCACCCCGTCTGTTGTGGGGTTAGGGTTGAGGTTAGAACCGTCCCTTCCTTTCATAATTTCCATCGTCAGTGTTAGTCCGGATGCTTATGGCAGGGGTTATATCTAGCTGTGGGAGTGTGGGGTTGGCAGATCTCTAGCTGTGGGAGTGTGGGGTTGGCAGATCTCTAGCTGTGGGAGTGTGGGGTTGGCGGATCTCTGGCTGTGGGAGCGTGGGGTTGGCAGTTATCTTTCTGCGCCATCTGAAGAACTGGCTGGGGTTATCTTTGATTCCTGGAAGTATGGTTTGGCAGTTATCTTCCCCCGTCAGCTAGAGAGAGAGAGAGAGAGTTAGCTGAGCATATCTCTGGCTGGAGGGGAATGTGGTTAGTAGTAGCAATCTTCCCGCGTCGGCTGGAGGTGCTGCAAGAAGTAAGCGTCCGCACCTCCTGGCGCACGTGTCGGCTGGAGGTGCTGCTGGGAGGTCCGTGGCTTGACAGTGGCTCCTTGCGTTGTGCGGCGGGGGCAGTTCACCACTCCAGGCGTGATGGGGTCCTTGCAACACCTGGACGGCCAGCTTGGCACGTATCTGTTGATCTCGTGGGTGTTGTATGCAACATATTGCACACGTCTCCCAGTGAGGCTGTTTATGCTTGCGAATTATGCCAGGAACTTCTCCAAATGTGCAGAGGATCTGTTTGTTGGTTGGATGTTATTCGTTCCCTATGGCTCTCCTTGCAGCTGGTCGCGCTTTCGGGAAGCTATTCAGTCCGTGGGCTGGGCGGTGGTCGGTGGCGTATCTTAAGTGCAGTGATTCTGGTTACCCATGCGAGTTGTCCGGATGTGTGGCGGGCGGGAGACCTCCTCTTGGGTCTCAGTATCCGCAGGGTGACCGAGAAAGACCACTGTAGTTTATGATTATTTATTTTAACATGGGATGTTCTCCATCTCGAATTTCAGTAGGGAATTTGTGGAAGTTTTATTAACATCTGGCTGCAGTTCCGTGTAAGCCATGTTGACATCTTTAATGACCTCTTACCACGACACGCCTTGGGCTCGTTCCTGTGGCGACGATGACGTGTCTGAATGGTGTTTTCAGTTCCGCGTGTGTGCAAGCTGTCACCGGTACTGTTATCTAGTTGCTCCATATGACACTAAAACACTGAGAGATTCCGAGCCGAATTTTGGGGAAGAGAAACAGTATATTTTACGCCTTTAGGTGTGTTCTGTGACTTCAACTCGGGCCATAAACACCTAAATTACTGCCACCTGGAACAGTAGTCGGGTGTTTCTGCTTCCTGGATCCTCGAGTCATCCATCCCCTTTTTAGATCGGTGCCTTAAGGTTTCCAGCATGGTCTTTGTAGGTACCATAGGTATGGACGTATTCGCTTTTGTACTTGTGGCCTGTAGTATGCAGGAGTACCCTATATATGGCCCTTGGAGCGTGGAGAAAATATGTGTTCCAGTAGTCAGTCTTAAAGTCCCGGGGATATCTTACCAGCCATAGCTGGTCGGTATCTCCCGTGTGTGAATTCTTCAGTAGAAGTGGCAAGGTTAGTGTGGATGGGCTCGTGGTCTTGTTGGGTAATACTGAACCTACAGGTTATTTGGCCATGGTCTGGGTCGTCACATCAACACACCATAAAGTTGTTATCTCTCAAAGACATACAAAGTAGAGTGTCTCCTTTGTACATATTTATAGATGAGTTAATGGAGCTCAGAACATCTTAAAAGGCAGTCATCCAATTGCCGTGAGACGTATTGGTGCTCAGCGCCATCAAAACGAGTCTCTCTGCAAGTTATTGAAGGCTGGGATGATGAGGAGGGGTATCACGTTTCTTAATGCCATCAGATTACACAGTTTCTCTATAAATGTGTTGCTGAACTGGCGTCCATTATTGATAACCACAACCGTATGGGCACAACGTTTGGCTGGGGCGCGGTGTACCTATAGGCACACACAGTAGTCTTGGTCTTTGTCCTCGACTGTGGCGACCAACTCTCGGTAGCGGGTGGAAGCGTCACCACATGAGGCCTGCCCCCGCCCGTAGTGATGGAGGCTGGTAGTGTCAAGGGACGTTTTTTTTTTTTCCTGTGGTTCAGTTGCGACAGGACACACCAGGGTATAGGTAAGGGAGGTACTGACTTCACCTTTCTGTATGTTTGATCAACTCTTGTTGCGTTGTCAAAAATCTCTTTTGGATGACAAATACAAGTGTCCACATCGTCTAATAACATCCGTCATTATCAGCGTGCCCACTGTATGGGCTGCAGAGCATTGAATTAAGTAAATTAAGTACAGTACGCGCGGCTACGGGAGGTTGGCTGGTACGTACCTTGTATGTGTATGTCAACTGAGTTGGTAACACTGGATAGTGGGAGGAGCAAGGGTACGTGGAACATTAGTAGAGTCACTTGAACTGTTAAAAAGATGGCCATTGATGAAACCGTCAAATTGCATTTACAGTGAGGTTTGGTGGTATGTGTTGTATAACTGATAACGATCAGGCATGTCAAAAACACCCATGACTGTCAATAAAGGTAATATTCCGTGGTGTTGCCAAGATCTGCTGTTGTGGTACAGCAGCTGTCAGTCATCACGTTATATGTTGCAGGACACTTTATTAGCAAGTTGTCTACTGTGTGAATCCCTGCAGGATTCTGTATACCGTAAAGTTACATAGAAACAGAGCAACTGTGTCCAACTGTTGTAAACCTTACATGTCACCCGAGGGTTAATGACTGACCAAAGGGAAAGAGTAAATAGATATAAGTTAGTGAACTCTGTTACGGTTATTAACTTTAACTCAACGGAAACATAAAACTGACGTTACAACAATTATTTTATACAATTATCTCGGTGGAAAACGTCACATTAACGCTATCTCATCCACTCTTGAATACATGGTTTGCATGAACGGAGGGAGGGTGGAGACGACGTTGTAAAGGAGGGAGGGAGGGAGGGTGGAGGGGACACTGAAAAGGAGGGAAGGAGAGAGGGAGGGAGGGAAGGGAGCTACACAGCAAAGGATGGATGAATGGTGGTGTCTGCGTTTTAAAGCTGACGATGGTGAGAATGGGTCAGCGCATATTCAAGAATATTTCATATCCTTTGTTGATCTGCGTTGTCTGAGGTGCACCGCCTGGGAATCTGAAATGCACTTAGAAGTCTGGGGAGGAGGGAAGGAGTGGGGAGCGCCGGGGGGGAGGAGACGGATAGTGTCTAGAGGTCACAAGACGTGACAATTTGCCCGTAAATGTTGCAGGTTCCTGCCGGACACAGTTGCTGTGCTGATATGTAAACATATATCATACAGACTCCTGCATGGGCTTGCACGGTAGACACTGCTAATCAAGTGTCATGTAACATAATTATTACGTGATGATTGTCGCTGCAGTACGACAGTAGCAGTTCTTGGCAACACCACGAAATATTACGTTCATTAACAGTCATGGGTGATTTTCACACGCCTGATCGTTATCAGTTATACAACACGTACCACCACACCTCTCTGTAAGAACAATTTGAATGTTTTATCAGTGGCCATCTATTTAACAGTTCACGTGACTCTGCCATGGTCCACGTCCCCTTTCTCCTCCCCTCCCCCAAACAGTGTTACCAGCTTAGTTGACATATAATACAAGGTACGTGCTCGCGAACTCCTGCGCCTTTTGGGTGAACCCTATATGGTACATCTCGACCATCTAACCCCTTGGTCTCTAAGCTGCTGAGGAATCCAAGTCAGAGTCAGCGCTTCGCGTTTGTCGATGTTGTGGTCTTTTCTGGCTTTGAGAGGGTTCTACTCCCTCATACAGTGGGGTGTGGGAGTCCCTTGTACTCCTGTAGGGGGACCACACTTACCCCTGAGCCACTAGCATCTCTCGCCTTTTTAGGACGGAGGTTGGACCTCTGAATTCTGGGTCTGCGATGCTTCCTGTCCTGGCTTTCCCTCCTGAGTATTCTCATCCTCCTTCAGCGACTTCGTCAGAGGTGCAGAAACTAACCTCCCGAATCCCTTAAACACAACACACGGCTTGTTCATCGAAGACACGGACATAAATACGCACGATTAGGTCGAGGGATTTCAGACAGGAGAAACCATATCAGCACCAGGCAACACACCAAGTGACCTCAATGCTTAATTTTGTTCTTAGGAGACTGCTTTTGGATGATGATGTTAAACCAGCTTCATGGAGCTTATTTACTTCTTTCTTAAATAGGTTTGGAACGTTCGAGTCTTCACCATTAGTTCCTATCGGATAAACTGCCCGAGTATGTTAGTCAGAAGCGGTGAGAAAGTGACGGGACTTAGAGGCATCCGAAAGACTGTCACGTAAACTCCCAATGTCCAGTAGCCATGCTAAAAGCAGTCAAAGGATCAAGCAGAATTTGTCTAAAGTTATTGAGTAAATCAATTGTCGAAAACGCCCTGGTTTTGGAGTACAGCGCTCGGTGCTGCCGGTTTGTGCTTGGGTATCAGGGGGCTCCTTAGAGAGGCGCTGGGGAAGCAGGAGTGCCGCGGGCGTGGTCGTAGGTCCCTCGTTGTTACAGCTGCAGCTAGTGACAGGAGGAGACGATGTCCCTCGCGAGTCCTGCCGTAGGTGGACGTGGGAGATGAGACACCACAATGCAACCTGCCAGGAAGATGAAGCGTCAGGAGTCACACTGGGACTTCTGGTGACGGAGGAGACGCCCTAAGGGCGCCTTGAGTCTGGAGTCACACCGCCAAGACTTCAGGTACCGGAGTGGTTCACTTGTTGTTTAGTGGCGAGCCAACTGCCTTCCTGAGGCGATACCCCCCCGGGGTATTTGAGAGGCGTCGAGGTCAGGTGTGCAAATTAGAGACGTCGGAGCCGAATGACGCAAACTTCTGACCTCTGTCCAAACAAGTGGACTGAGAGCGGCGCTTCTTATGGAAAGGGTCAGGTCATCTATAATTACAGCGGAATCTTTTGATCTGCCAACGCCGGACTCGAATGTGGATGTTGCGGGGATTAACACTGCAGGTGAGGCCGTAGGTTGGGCCACAGACACATTTCTCCGGGGATTATTGGGTCAGGTGAGGTCACTCGCTGTCACCTGCCACCCACTCAAGGCGTCGTCATTAAGGTGACTCTTTATGGGGCGACAGTGGGGTTGCTACAACCTCTTCCGAGTTTTCGATTTCAGCTGATTAATTCTAGATATTTGTTTTCAGAACGTTTGTCAGTCTCTCCGTAATTCATCATTATTCCCCTGTTTCATTATGTGATTATAGTACTTTCATAATATTTCAAATGATATATTTCCAAATATTTGCCAAAACTATTTTTACCCCTCACGAGACCTTCCCGCAGCCCTCGGGGTCGTCCTCGCGATCTTCATCAGGGTCTCGACACTGGGTTTGGAAGCCACTGTCTTAAAGTGAGGTAAATGTTATGCAGGAACGTAAGTGGGTTTGGTGCTGGTGGCGGTGGTGAGATAAGGTGGGTCAAAGCTCAGAGCTTCCCTTTCAGAACCACAGTAGAAGAACACCGGGCTCTCAGGGCCACAGTGGAGGAAGTCTTCGTACGCCAGGAACTTGCTGCGTTAGTTTAACATAGATAAGTGGTCACCCAGTAATCGATGGGTGAGTCGGAGGGAGTCGGAAGAAGAAAGAAGGGTTGAACACTTGCTGTAGTCTTGCCTTGAAGAGGGAGGAGTCCATTAGATGCGTCGCCATCCGAAGCGGGAGATTATTTGACGGTTTACTCTCCCACATAGACGTTTGCAGATCCATCCATAGTTTCATGAGGGGTTGGCTGGGCGTAAATGTCTCTTTTGCTGTTTATGGTTTAACGAGACAGTGAAATCCCCCTGGTGCTGGCCTGTCTAAGCACATCCATTCTGCACACGCAGTTATAAAACAGTGAGATGGAGAGTTGGGAATCTCACTTGATGCTGTGACTAGGAAGTTGAGTCATATCACTTGAGCTGGGACCCGGTCTTGGAAATATTAGGTATCTAGTGAGGTACACCGAGTCAAGGGCGCCTCATGATGCAGCAGTGCAGGTTTGTCCCATCAAGGGAGACCCCTATCGTGAGTCTGGCTCCCACATCCTTGAAGGTTTGAACGAATGGAGGAGACCTGTTGTGGCTGGGAACAGTTCTTGACAGTCTACAGTCAATTGTAACGGGTCGATTTTTTTTTTATGTTGCGTATGCACACTGTCCACTGATGAGACACGTGGGGTATTTTGTTCACTATACCATGGCAGCCCAGCGAAATATCACCTATTTTCCCGTAACACCTTAACCTGAATGGCAAGTGGTCGACAGGACGGATACTTCCACCCGTCCCATGACTGACTAGCGAACTCTAGCGGCCCCTTCTGAATTAGAAAAACTGGAATGAACACTCCAAAGAAGTACAAAGCAGTTTTAGTAAGTTAGACTGACTTCAGCACCAATGACTGTGACAATTCTGGCTCTGCTTCAAACCACCTGATCTTAGAATACAGGTAAAAAACTCCTTTTAATAAATCGTTGGTGAAATATAGTGTCCGAGGTATGGCATAGGTCCGGTTAGTTAATAGTAAGAGACTGTTGTTTATTACATGTAGAACGTGTGCTGGTATTTAAGTAACACCGTATAGATGACCCTGAGACGGGCCTCCTCTTTCGGAGGAAGGCTGTAACATGGACGTGTATGTGTATCTGCTGACCCTAATCTGGCTGAGGTAATCTAACTTTGAAACCTGAGGCCTTGGAGAAGTGTGTTGAGGACTGAGCAGGGAGTGGGTATGATGGGAGACGGGCATTGTCTTAGAACGTGACCTGAATTTTAGCAGTTATAACACAGGTGGGGAAGTCGGAGATGCCGCTCTACCTCCTTCTCGTCCTTGTAGGCGAGAATGACTTAAGACTCCATCTTTATTGAAGTTATTTAATTTTGAGGTTGTGATACCTTCATGGGGGCATTTTTCCTATCATCCTGCGCTTTCCATGAGGCTTTGCCTCCCAGAGAAACCTAAGTGTGGCTGGTAATGTTTGCCATAGCTTCGTTAAGTGATGTTCATATCTACGGCTGTTTTCGATCAGCCACATCCCACTAGCGCCTCCCTCTTGTGTTGTCCCACTACCTCTCTCGAGATTCCCTCTCTTCCCTACCTACTGGAATACCTTCATTGGGAAGACTAGACGGGTCTTTATGGCCTACAGATATGAAATCGCGTCCACTAGATAACTCTCGAACTCTCCCAAGTATCGTGGTTACCTGTCTCGGGTAGACTGACCGTCGTCCCTCTGGTATAGCCATCAGCACGATCTGTTGATGATGTTATACTATCAATCCTGGCACGATCACTGGACTCGAGCGTTCCCCAAGTTTAAACGAACTGGCGCACAGTACTCAACCATAGGTTCAGTCTTACTGAAACAGCCTATAAATCTATTGGCCCCAACGTCAGGTTTGATTTACCTGTGGATAGCTGGCCTCCCTCACCCATGGCTTTGTCAACACTTTCATAAGCGAACGCAACAAGAAATCTCACTTTTCTATGATATCGTGACCTTCACTGAGAGTTTCACTGCAAAAGAGGCACTTTTCCACGACTGGCTAAAGGTCTGATTAGCTTTCACGTGAGTGGCATAGGTCCAGATGGTACTCCCGTCCGGTCCCTCGCTTCCTCGGCGTCCACCTCACTGCTCTGCTGACGGAGGGTGCAGTTGGTGAGGGTCGTGACCCAGCGGCGCCGTGTAGCGTAGACCATCCTCACTACGACGCCTCTGACGGTGTTTTCCGCTGCCCATCACCCCGACGAGGGTGTACTGAGCGGTGTTTGCCTGGTTGATGGTGCTGTCTGAACGTCCTCCGTCAGCAGAGGCGTAATGTAAGGTTGTCTCCCCGTAGTGCGTCCTGCATTGCCAGCGACTATGACACCGACATCCTGATGACTACCACCGCAGATGGAGACACCTGGGACACGGGACAAAGTGAATACTGCACGTGAAATATATTCCTTTATTGACATAACTGTATAGAGAGAGGACAGAGTGATCCAGTCAGCGTGGGTGGGTTCTGGAAGCTCTTGCTGGTTGCGTGAGGATTGCCGTCAAACTGTCAGTGCATAGATGTCTTTGACCTGATCTTTTTAGCGCCCCTTGTGTGAACTCACACGAGATGGGTGCTCCCTGTTTGCGCAGGTGGCAGAGGTCCTCCATCGCTCATACGTGACCCGCGGCAGGTCCTGCGGCAGGAGTGTACCACAGAGGTTCCATTTCCAGTCCCGTCGCGTCCTGTGTTGGCAGACTTCTTCCCCAGACCTGCCTATTTCCTCTCCTTTAAACCACGCTTTCCTCGGATCGCAGGCTGTATCAATGGTGGGAAATTCCCCCACATGTCGCAGGACAGTTTATCACGGTTCCTGGAAGGGATTTATTCAGTTGCTGATACCCATCAGAACGCACACTGGGCCGCCCTCACCTCATCTTTGATCTATCTTTTCCTTTCATTATTATTTTGGCCTTTTGGTTGGAATCTGGATTCGTGTGTCGAGACATTTCTCAACGCAAACACCAACATTCACCATAATCATCCCTTACAGGCCATTCCCTCTAGACCGGCCCCAGGATTCACCACCTTATCTTTCGCTGCGTTTACCTGGATCAAGGGAAATGTATTGTTATCTCTTCATTGGATGTGTAATACAGTCCAATATTATATTATGTACCAAGGTTTATTGCGCTGCAGAAATTCATTCATTTTGGTCACCAGTCGGTAGGACTGTGTGTAGTCGGTGAAACCCACCGCTGCTGCCGCGGAACCGTGATTAATTTCTACCTTATTTTCCTTTTGCTTTATACTTTTAACCTGGCGTCGATTGGGGCATGTTATTTGCCCGTGTCATGCCAGTTACTACAAAAAAGAAAGGTAGAATGGAAGTGTGTGAAAAAGGCATCATCTTGTTCCAGTTTATTTCTATATATCCAAGTAATGGTATGTCAGCAGACTGGATGTTCTTAATAAGAAAGATTACTGGTCCCAGCCCATCGCGAAGTGTAAATATAACATCAAATTTTTGGACATTAGTATGGTGGCATTTTTCTTCGATGGTCCAAAGCCTCAATCTTTGCTTCCTATATGGTGTTGCACATCTAGTCAGAATGGCTTTGTTGTAATTTTATATAACTCCAGGAGCTGGTAATTCATTTCAAGTCATATATGCAAGTTCAGGTTCAATATTAAAAAATAGGTTATTTTCAGTTGATATGATTTTCAAATATGCATACGTATATTGTTAGATGAATACGTATGCAATAATATCTTGGCATGTGTTATTCTACTCGTTTATACTGATTTCTGTAAAGAGTCATCAATGAGTAAGTTGTACTGAAAAATGTGTTTTTCGAACAATTCACACTCTGTCTTTATCATCCACGTTCACCGTTTTCCAACACAACGAACATCTTTATTTCTCTTGGCTGAATTTTTTTGGAAACCCCGAGTATAGGTTTCAGTGAACGGGGGGAACCATCAGGAAGGCTTTCATGTAGGGTGGGTGCAGCGGAACTCAACAGCCACCACCAGGATTCTCACCACCGGCCGAGTGAGGGGAGGGAGGTGACGGGGTCGGCTAAATTTGATAAAGCGAGACAGAGCGAACACCCGGACTATTTTTCACCCCTCGCTGGCCTACGCAGAGCCTCTCCTTTTTCCCTCGACGAAATTTCAAGTGTGTAGAGACAATACCAAGTCTGGATCATCTTGGGCGACTGATATACTGGGTATAGTTGAAGAGCCGAGACGCCGGATCACATTCAAATGCATTTCGCTCTCCCGCACAGACCGAAGCAAAACGGAAAAATGTTACTGTTGTCATTTCACTTAGACTATAAGGATTTCACGTTTGATAGAGTGGTTCATCAAGGGAAAGATAACTTCTTTGTTTTTTGAACTGTCATAAATCCTGGTACGGGTGAGCAGACGGAACCGACCGGCGTACGTACTCGTGACGATCCAGGGGTCAGGTCAAAGGCCAGGTGAGGCCCCAGGCCGTCATCCCTACTGTGGTGACCATTTGTGATAACGTTGGAGACGTGGATGAGATGGACACTTACTCCTCTCGGATATCCAGTGGTATGCCTGGCGCCATCCTCCTCCTCCTCCTCCTCCTCCACTCCCCTCCCCCCTCAATCACACACGGCTATAGTACTGTGTTGCCCAAGATGGCCGCACTACGTGATCTTAACATGTATACCACTGCGTGATCAGGACTCTTTGAGTCTGGACGCAATTTGCTCGGTTTGGATGTCTTATGGTAAATTTGTCCTCGCGGTTGGATGATATGAATGATGAGATTCGACCCTGTGTTCTTGGAGACAAGCAGCGAGTTGTATGTTGGTGGTGTGGGCCTATGGCCCTCGCTGATTTGCATGGCTGGTCCCAGACCCTGACTCACGGATCTGGTCCCAGACCCTGACTCACGGATCTGGTCCCATAACCCTCGAGTGTTGTCACTCGGGCTGGTGTGTGTGTGTGTGTGTGTGTGTGACTCTGGATCCAACTGTTGCCTCGAGCACCCAAACAAATTGAGGTTATTGCGTTGGGCCAACACACCAACAGCTGCCCAACTGGCCTGCTCCAACTCGCACACCTCTCTGGAAACCGTGGCAACCTTTTTTTATTTGTGTGAACACACCTTGAAGACTCGGTTCATAAATGGAGATAAAGTGCCCTTTATCTCTTTATCATTCAAACCCCTTCTGTGGTTGATTTAATGGCCTTAAAGAGGATTTTCTTCCCCCGTGACCTGAGCCGATGATATTACAGAAAAGGAAATGCCATCGCCCTGTTCTTGAATGTCGAACCTCATTTTCATTTTGGAAAGCCTGTCCATAGGAGTAGAGTTAAAGTACCTCCAGATTTTTTTTTTTTCGTGTCGTAACCATAGTTCAGAATACTTATTGTTTTCTCGATTTTATGTTTTTTTCCAAGGGTTCTATCTAGCTTTATGGGGAGTCTACCATTCTGTCTTATCGGGCTGCTTTCTATTGATCTCTTTCCCAGGGGAAAGGCAAGACCACAGCTGTCGAGGGAACAGATCGACCTTTTAGGTTGACTGGCAATGAACCGAGCTGCCTGTTCATTGCAATGGCCAGGCACCTTTATCAAGACGATATCTTTACGAAAGTTATTTAATCTGTTGTTAATAATATTGCCCTGAACGTCATTTGATTCCCTATAGCCAGAGCTTTTTAGCTTGAAGAGCTGATAGAAAATCGTCCGAAAAATGACTGAAATGGTTAAGAAAAAAAAAGTACTGATTTATCATTAGCTGAATTTGTAGCATGATCTGTAGCCATATCACTGGGAAATAATTCCTCGATTGATATATATATATATAAGTGAGTGAGCTTCGAAAGGAGGCTTGTGTGAAGAAATATCAGGAGAGAGTGAGTGTAGAATGGCAAAAGGTGAGAG
>JAYMFT010068211.1:0-14667 GCA_038088735.1 Panulirus argus
CTCTCTCTCTCTCTCTCTCTCTCTCACACACACACACACACACACACACACACACACACACACACACACACACACAATCTCTAGCTGCTGGTGGTTCGGGTCCCAAACATGTTTGCTCTGCTGTACTCCATACTAAGACGGGCATCTCCCGGCCCACTTTACTAAGAACGGGCGACTCCCGCCCTAGGAGACGCTACTATGCATTTTCCCCCGCTGGTGATCAGTTGCCAGACTCCGCAATGCGCGCAGTAGGACGGGCTGGTGATGGTGATGTTGACATGGGGTGGTGTGGTGACGGACTCCGGTCAAGCGATGAACTGGATCGACTCGGCGGAGACGTGATAATGCTCTCCCGACGGTGTGGTTGATGGTGAGTGGAGGGGGGAGGAGGTAGGGATGACAGTGACGTCGGTGATGGTGACACCCTCCCCTCCCCTTCCCTCCCATCCCCCTACTCTCACGAGAGAGGAGCGGTGGCGCCTGGAGCGTGGGAAATACAAGTTTCCCCGCAGGGGGTTAGGTTGGCACCCGCCGTATTTGACCAAGTGACCCGCAACGGACTGAAAAGGGGAAGGGTGGTCATACCCTTAGCTCCCCTCCCGACCCTTTGCCTCCCCTGGGGCGTTCTGACCACCCAGGGTGTCATAGCTCCCCAGGGGAGCGCCATGATCGCCCCCCCCCACTCTCCCCTCCCCTCCGGGCGTCGAGTTACAGAGGAGAGGGACAGGCCTTTGTGGTTTTCACGCTGTTATCACTGATCCCTGGCTGGCCAGCTTGGCTAATGCTCCACCCGTTTTTTACATCTGTATTTTCGCGTTTATCTAAATGCTTTAAACTCAGTTTTTACGGTATTTTTCAGGCACGAGACTTCTTTGACCGCATCCGAGCCATGGGGCTGTTGACGCTTCACGTGGATCCTACAAGTGCCTGCGCATGGGGGCCTGCCCCGCGGACTCGAGCGTGGCGCTTGATGCCGATGTGTTTACACTTCTCGCGCGCCCCGCCCGTCTCCGCCGAGATGTTATCCGACACTTGACGTTGATTTGGCCCCCATTGTAGGGCGTCGCTATCGTGTACTCTCGATGCTATCGTACGGATATCTCATTATGCTCGATTATCACGTTATCTGCGGATTCGTTGCATGCGTATTTGCCCTTCCGAACACCTGGTTATCATTACCGTGTGTGGTGCTATCTGCCGTATCACTGGCCCCTAATTAGTGCTATACCATATTCCGTTTTCTTTCTTATCTTGATCTTCAAGTTGCTATTGTACCATTTACGTTCGTATCGTGTGATTTAAATTGGTATTGTGAGCTTGACGTTATCGCATACTGTGTTATTGTACGCTTGACGGTGCTATCGTGAACTTCACAATGCTGAGCACTTGACGGCATGGCGATATCGTAAAGCACACCGGTATCAAGGACTTGCCATTATCATATATTGCCCGATATCGTGATTGCACTTGACTGATACCGTAAAATGACTTATCGTAACATTATGTGTTTGATATTACAATTATTCTGCCCTTACCAATGGAAGTTATGAAAGGAAAATAGAGAAATACATTTTTAACTTGGATTTCTGAATATAGACGATTTATGTAATTCTATAAAGAGTATATAATATGCTATGGAAAAAAATTATTCTGAGACCATACGGTCCACTACTGGTCCACTCCCAGAACCCTGCGGTCCAGTACTGGTCCATTTCAGTACCATGCGGTCCAGGATTGGTCCGCCTTCTCACCGCGGTACCATTCGGTCCAGTATTGGTCCACTTCAGTGTACCCAGCAGTGGTCCAGGTTAGCTCGGTCCAGTAAGGATCCGTCTTGAGTAAGGCTCGGCAGCGGGTCCACTGTTGTGAGTACCCAAGTCCAGCCCAGAGCTGTGGACCGCGGATACACATGCCCCCCCCCCCCCCCGCCGCCTTTGGCCCAGCATCGGGACGGGCCAAGGACCGGAGCCTGCACATAATGGTCCTTGGTCCCGGCAGCGGGCCAAGGACCACGGCTCCACATAATGGCCCGGCGGCTGTGCGTGGAGAGGCGGGAGTGTCGGCCGGGCAGGAAATCACGGAAACTCGTCAGGTTGCCAAGTTTCCGACCTCCGCCCCGCCGGATGCGCCGGAAACGAGGCTTCGTCCCGCGTCCCGATCCCTTGCCACCGACTACCCTGCCCGCTACACTTGCCACTTCACTCGCGCCCCTCACGATACATCCCTCTTCATTAATTTACTGTTTATATAATAAAAAGTAGTGGATAGTAATCAGTCTTATTGAGTATAACGCTTCAGGCGTACTTATAATCGTATATTGTTTTTTTTTGAAGAATGATAAAATATTCTTTTCCCCATATTACTTAGATGTTCTAAAACGTCTTATTGCAACTTGTTACCGATTTATTCTTATTTCATCTTTATCCAAGAAGTCACACCTCCATCGTGTCCCGTAAAAATCGGCAAGAATGTCGACAATGCAGTGGTCGAATCCGCAGCCGAGAGCGAGGATGCGGAGGCGGGCGGTGAGGAGGAGGGAGGGCGGGCGCCGCCAGGAGCTGAGGAGGAAAAACGCGGGAAGCCGACGGAGCGCGGGAAACGGGGGGAAAAAAAGGCGGGAAAACTAGGGCTCTTGGATTCTCAGTGGCGGTAAAATGTTGGTTCTTAGGTCGCGGGGGATCCATCCCGCGGGCCCTCGTCAATGAGCGGCCATTATCATACATCTGGGCCTGTTAAAAGACCGTCCAGGCCCGGAGAGGCAGCCAGCCAGCCTGCAGTATATATATATATATATCTCCTCCCGCCCGCCGCTCACCGCCATTTAAAACTCCACAAAAAACGGGCATTGTGCTTGGCTTCATCCCTTGCGTTTGAGAGTAAGGGGAAATTCGAGGACATTAGCGCAACTGGGGAGGAAAATGAAATGAACACGATGTTGAGAGCTCAGGAAACGGACGACAAAGTTAGGAAACGCCGCGAAAAGCGAGTGAGAAATTGCCGCCGACTCCTTGTTTAGTGAAGGACCGGGCCGGGCCGGGCCGGGCGCGCTCCCGCCTACCCTAGAGGGGTCTGCTGGACCCGCCAGGACCACACCGTAATTCGGAACAATCTTTTTTTTTTTTTTTCTTGTCTTATGTATTTATTTAAGCAACTTATGCTAACGAGGAGTGGGAGGGAGAATATGCACAAGACTAATGAGTGTTTGGAGTTCGTTAACTGATAAATATACAGTGTAGATTTAGTCTACAGCTTTCCCGCCGTCAGTTAAGGCTGAGCCGTATTTGCCAGTAGTTTACTTGATAAACGAAACATTCCCCTTTTTATTATTTACTAGAGATATGCTAATGAGGAGTATGAGGGAAATTGTAGATAAGAGCCAAATGTATAAGGCTTTGGTTGCACTAACACGCTTAAATAAAATTTTACCATTTAGTGAAAGACGTGAGGTGGGTTTTGGAATTCCAGTTTCCATGGAAACATTAGAGAATGTAAAGGACATGCATGGGAATGAGATAACTGTCATCAGGTGAGGCAGATGAACAACAGAAGATGGGTTTTGGAGACGGGATTAATGTTGACACACGCAGGGTCAGCCGTGGCGCCCCTTGCGACTGGGGTCATGCGGTTCTTTACTGAAGTGACTTGTTACCTGCGGCTCCGCACGAGCCAGACGTTACTTGGAAACCGTAAGGAAGGAGCTGGAAGTCCAGAGGACATCTTGAAGGTACCCCCGTCCCCCTCCCGACGGGATAGAGAGAGAGAGAGAGAGAGAGAGAGAGAGAGAGAGAGAGAGAGAGAAGACCCAGCAGAATTTCAGATTTTGGTGAAAAGTATTGTTGGTGTGTGTTGCAGTAGGAGGAGGCTGCCCCCAGATATCCCCCCTCCCCCCTCAAAGATTTATACATGACGTCCTACAGGAATTTAGATCCCGGAAACCAGAGAACATCAGCGAGATAAACACTTGATAAGGAGGCATCCCGCAGGAAGACTGGAAACCCTGGAGGTGTAATCACACGAACGGACTTGGAAGTCTAGGGACCGGCGGAGGAGTGGTAGGGAGGGGAATAGGGTCCTGGGACCGACGAAGAAGTGGTTAGGGAAAAGGGTCTTGGGACTGAATCAGTGTGGGCGACGATTTGCAACGTATGGAGTAGTGGAGGTAGGACCAGGGACTGACGAAGGAAGGGAATGCAGGAAAGTTTTCCTTTTAGGACCACTGTAGGAGTGTAGGGAGTGGGTCTTTGAGGACTGACGAAGGAAGCCTGTGGGGAGCGAGACTCTGTAATGTAACCAGACGTAGACGAAGGAAGCCCAGCTGGCCAGTGGGGAAAGACACGGTGAGAAACAGAAGCATGAGAAACGGCAGTTAGGGTTCGAAGCCTCGCAACGCGTCCGAGACTTTGGAGGAGGGAAGAAAGAGAGAGAGAAAAAAAAAGGATTTAGAGGTTTGTTTTGAGTACAACATAGAAGGAAAAAACGTTGCCAAAGGTGCTGTGTCTTGAGCTACATCTGCGGTGGTTGTGGTAGATAGACTGTACCTACTGTGGTAGAAGTTTGATATGTACGTAAGCTGTATGGAGAGCACGGCGAGATTAGATGAGTTAATTATTAATGATTGCCTCGAGGTTTGCCTTATCGTCGGGGTTGTGAAGATGGCTGCCCGAAAGCCGTTCTTCTGGCTTCACAATATTTGCAGAGTTTAACGCATGCAGATTTTAAGCTCCTGTCTTATGACGATGCCATTGAAGGTGCATACAATGATACTCGATGATTAATCTAAGAACGGCCGGGGTTACGGTACCCGCATTCGTGTTTACCTCGAGAACGGGGAAATTACAGAATCCGGATTTTATGCCAAAGGCACGACAGTGTTGTGGATTCCTACATTCGTTCACGAACGGAGGCCAGAGAGAACTGCTAGCAGTAATATTAAGAACGGACAGGATGAGTTATATTATTTGTCTGAATGTATAACTGAAATGTAAAATAACGTTGAATGTGTAATTGAAGTCGATTTTGGTAGCCATCTTAGTTATGAAGTCCAAAACAAAAATAGTATTAAACTGAACGATTACATTTTGAAAATAGAATGGAACGGATGAATAGACTAATGTGTAGAAAACGTCTTGCAACCGTTGGTGAGGGGAAGGGAACAGAAACATCAACAGAGGGACGCACATGGTCAAGAATGGACCTTCAGCACAGTGGCCGGGAGTGGGATTCGAACTTGGGGCTTGGGTTCCTTTCTTCGCACTCTTCAAAGTTTTCGCAATTAGCTGATTGGATAAGATTTCAGCACCGGTCAGACGAGTAATTTACTTTTAAAAGCGTTCTCGCCTTTATTTTACACGGTGTAAATAAGTGTTTCAAACACCAAAGACGAGAGTATCTGGTCGAAGTCACATTTGAAATGTAAGGATTTTAGAAGTATATTTAATTTGTTTACAATCCGTTTTCTAAGTTTTGTAAATTAACAATAAACATTACTTCCTTTTACACTTAATATTTTTACTGTTTGAATTGGTTGTTAACATCATTATTTAATGCACTGTTTACAGTAGCTTCTGTTATCTCTTTTAACAGTTGATAACTTTTGCAGTATTACTGTTTACAATATCCTTTAACAGTGTATTTGATTTTATTGTTGTGTTTCGTTAACATTAATACTTACAACTTCTTGTGACACTTTGGGGTGTATACAACTCTTAATATTCTTTACAGTTTAGGTGTTCACAGCTTTCGTTAAAAGTTGTTTACGACTCACTTTAACCATTTATCTGTTTACAAATCCCTTTTAAGTTTAATAATTTGTTTACTTCAACTGTTAAGTCGTTCTGAACTCGCCTTTTAACAGTTTGTCTACAGCTTCCTTCGGGTGTTTACAACTTCCCTCGGCAGTTAAACAGCCTACGAACGCTGTTGTCCCGAACGGGTTTATGTGTGACTGTTTACAAGGGTTGAGGGCCGGGCAGTGTTTGGGTCGGTTACACCAGGAAGAGGCGGAAGGCGGACGGAGCCATACATTCCCTCCCAGTATTCTTGCCCCTCGAGCAACGCTCCCCAGACGAAGAAACGGTCCTTGGACTTTAATGTACGTTTCTCCATCCTCAGAGACCTTCTTGCCTTTCTGCGACAAACTCCCGTGGACCAGACGACCCTTCTGAGACAAAGACTCGGCTTAGAGAGGGAGAAGACATAGAAGGAGAACTGAACTTGGGTTTAAATTAAGAGCGAGAGAAGAACAGATATGGCGCTCTGATGTGATTGGTGAATTGAGGAACTTTGAAGTCACTGAATTGGTTCGTCATGGGAGAGAATTAAATGTGAAATGCTGGAGTAAGAACAGAAATTGGATTAAAGGAGTGAGAATTGAATGGGAGACAATGAAATGAGAACAGAGGTGATAAATGAAATAAGACACGCAAACTAATTGGAACTGATAAAGAAAGGAATAAGAACAGAAAATAGAGTTGAAAGAATTAGACGAGATACGATCAGGGCAAATGAGAAACATTGGAAGAAGAATGAGGCAGAGGAATGCCGTCTGGGAAGTCACACACACACACACACACACGCCATCACCAACAGGTTTTTCGGGGCAGAAGATAACGCGTTTACGGACTTGCTCCTGTTGGGGGTTCTGGCCGCCAAAAAGACATCCATGACCGCGTGTCGCAGGGTCCTTCCCTACCCAGGTCTAGGACTCGGGGTCTTGTGTGGGAAGTATAACCCACATTCTTATACAGAAGATTGAAAATCAGCATTGCTTCTGTTCATCATCCCATATGTGTATGATTAACGGATAATGGAGTGATCAGAATGAGTGATATGCATTTATACAAGTCTCGAGTTGATATGAAACGCCGTTGTCGTCAAAGTGGAACAGAACATGCGACAGTACTTCAAGACGAAGGCAAGGCCAGTGTTCCGGATGCAACAACAGCTGATTCACTCACGGTTAGTCGTCATCAGCTGACCCCCGCACCGCCACTGCTACCACAAGTGACCTGACAGCACTGGTGGTTCACTTGTTATGTGGTATTAGTAGTAGTGGTGGTAGTAGTAGTAGTGCTGCTGCTGCTACCACTACTACTACTACCAGTACTACTTTTACTGTAACAGACACACATATATACCTAATGCGAGAGTAAATGAGTGCAGTAATTACCAGCGTGTTACCTTTCGTAAATTTATGGAGGGTGAGGGAGAGATGAATAGATAAGAAGAGAATAGATCGCGATTCTGCACGGAAACCGATCGACACACGCACACACACAATCACACACACACACACACGGACGGGCGGGCGGGAGAGGCGTGTTTGTTTTGGTGTAGAAGAGCCATCGACGGCCTAATGACTCGAAATTAATGTGTGGCTTACGCCCTTCTGGCTCCGCCTTACCCCCAGATCTCTCCCTCTGCTTCTGCCTCTGCTGGATCTGCTCTCCCCCCTCCGGTTCTACTGGATCTCCACCCCCCCCCCCCCTCTCTGGTTCTACTGGATCTGCTCCCCCTCCTCACCCCCCTCCCTCTGCTTCTGCTGGATCAGCTCCCCTCACCCCCCCCCCTTCTCTCCTGCTTCTGCTTCTACCCCACCTGCTTGCCTTCCTCCATCTGCCGCTCTCTACAGTGGAACACCACCAACCGAAACTCTCTCTCTCTCTCTCTCTCTCTCTCTCTCTCTCTCTCTCCAACACCCAGAACTTGGGCAAAGATTTCCCCCGCCAGTGGGAGTAGTCAGCCAGTGTCCCACTCCGCCGCACTGGTGGGACGCCGGGGTGGACCACCGAGATTATGATAATGGCAGTGTGTGTGGGCCCCTCTGGTAAACTTGTTCAGGGAAAACCCCCCCTTCCCCCCCCCCCTCCCCGGCCACACACACACACAGGAAACCGTACAGGACATTAGATCTACAAACCTTGACTGCAAGTTACGGAGCCTTGAGCACAGAGTTAAAGAGCCGGTTGTGTGTGGGCAGGTGCGCGGAAGAGGATGATGACAACCTTGGCGACACTGGACACTCACGAACGGGTATTAAGTAACGTTGGCAGTGCTCTCTCTCTCTCTCTCTCTTTTTTTTTTTTTTTTTTTTTTTTTTTTTTTTTTTTTTTTTTTTTACTCGGGAACAGGTGCATATGACAACTTTCGCGACTCTGGACACTTAACAAACTTCTGTTAAGTAACCATAAGTGTCCGCGTCTTTGGAAACGGGTGTGACATAACCTTGACGACTCTAGATGCCTAGAACTAGACGTCTAGGACAACCTTGGCAACTCTAGTTACTTGGAAGCTGGTTTGGAGTAACCTTGGCAACGTTGATTACTCCGAAAAGAGGTATCTCAGGCACAGCCTTGGCAACGCTGGCTACTACGAAACAGGTGTAAAGTAACCTTGGCAATGCTGGTCGCAGGGAAACGAAGTGTCTGAGACAACCTTGGAAGGTAGCACTGGCAACGCTGGTGTACTTAGAAACGGATGTAAACGAATCTTTGGCGACGCTGATTCATGTAAACCCGTGTAAAACAGACCTGAATCACTTACTTGGAAACGCGTAAAACAGCCTTGGAACATTTACACAGAGGAAGGTGTAGAACACCCATGAAACAATGACACAGTGATATACTTGTGTTGCTGTTCTGTTCCCTCGTGTTCAGTTCCGTGTTCTGTGGTGTTCCACGGAGTGTTGTTTATGAGTGGGTTTGTGGGATTTTAGGTTTGCAGTAGTGTGGCCACCTAAGCAAAGAAAAATCCTAAATCCTTTATTGTCTCTAGAAAAATATTTTCTAAATGCCAGACTCTGGGTTTGTGGTTTTGTGGACTACTTGATACGGTCACTGAATCAGTGACTTGTGGGTTTGTGGGCCTATTGACTTCAAGGTAGGGGATATGTAGCTTTGAATATTTGGTTTTTAGGGTTTGTGTGTTTGTAAAGATAGGGTTTATAGGGTTTTAGGTTCTTTTGTATTGTGTGTTTATATGTGTGGCGGTTTATGGGAGTATATTTTGTAGGATTTTAGATTTGATGTTTGTTCTTTGTGGATTTTCTTTTTAGCCAATCGTTTACGGTTTAATAAATTCTAGGGTTTATGGATTTGTGGGCTTTTTTATTTCTATATTTTATGTCCGGTACTTGGTTTACTGGTTAGGAGATTTTGTTGAGTGGGGTTTGGACTTGTGGGTTTGTGTGTTTGATGTTTGACAGGAAACAAGAGAGATCGTTACAGAAGGGAGAGAAGGCAGGGCTTTTGTTTACTTGTGGGTTTTGTTATCATGAAACTCTCTCTGTAATTCTCTCTCTCTCTCTCTCTCTCTCTCTCTCTCTCTCTCTGAGGTTTGGGGGTGGGGGGGGCCTATGTGTTCATCTCCAATGCTTTTTTTTTTTTCTATCAGTATCGACAGCATCCTCTTTCTCCTCCTCCTCCCCCTCCTCCTAGTCAGCTAGGGGCTGAGCTGAGCTGTGCTTCCCCAGCATCACCTAGCCCTGCCCTCTAGACACCACCCCCCTCACCCTCTCTCCCCCCTCCATATGTCACAGACTTCAGGCTGAAATAATTTTCTCCTCAGTTCACACGGTGTGTGTCTGTGTAGGAGGGAGTCTTGGCCAGCCATTTGTCGATATTTCCTCGCTGGGAGAGTATCTGTGTGTGTGTGTGTGTGTGTGTGTGTCTGTGTCTCCCCTCTTACCACCCCAAGATGGATGCTGTTTATATAGTCTCAAGATTTCTTATTTTTTAAATGCAGTACTCCAAAAAGATAAAAATAGTATGGTCGTTAGCGTTACGTACGAGTGTTAATGACTGTACGGGTGATTATTAAATAGGAAGGGAAGGAGAGGGGGAGATTTGGAAGAATCGTCGGAGGGTTCGCTATAACGAGGGGAGGGGAGGGGAGTCTGGCCCCTCCCCTCCCACCACAAATCCTGGTTTCTATTGGCCACGGAAGTCCCCAACCCCGCCCAGTCAGTAGCGCGGAAGATGCCAAGCAGGGTTTTTCCTCCCGTTCGTTTCCCCGGTGGGAGAGAGAGAGACGCACTCCACACACACACACACCTTTCAAACCCCAGTTCTCAGGCCCCACTGGCGAAAGGGTTAGGTTATCGCGGGCTTTATTAATAAAAGAGAAACCGCAAGGTGGGTGTGTGTGTGTGTGTTGGGCAGGCGTTACACGGAACCGAGTTGCGGGTTTCCACCCCTCCCCCCCTCCCCTCCCGACTCGAAAATAACAGCGGAGGAGAATCGAAGCGTCCGGAAGCGTCCGGCACCCCGGCTCCCAAACGTTCGGCAACCACGATGGAGGTCTTGATATTGGCTGCCATGGCGGAAACGCGCGCACTCCCGGCCCCGCGACCACAAGCACAGCACAACCGGTCCTCCTCAGCCGCCGCATCCGAACCGGTTATACGCCTCTAGCCCCAAGAGAGAGAGAGAGAGAGAGGGAGAGGAAAAAAAAAGAGAAAGAGAGAGAGGGGAAAAGGGGGAGTCTGGAGACGCCCGGGGTCCATCTCCCCGTCTTTTCTGACCGTCTCGCCTGTGAACGCACACAACCCGCCGACGGTTCTCCTCCTCCGCCTCCTCCGCCTCCTCCTCCTCCTCCGCTGGCGCTGCTGCCGTCGCCGTTGTTGCTTTTTTTTGACGCGTTCTGGTTATGTGAATCGACCCCAAGTGCTTGCGTTACCTCCTCGTCGGACACCCCACCGCCCCACCAGTGCTTGAGTGAGGTGGTTAAACATTGGTTCTGGCTATACTTTTCGAATCGTCTGTGGCGAGGTGTACTACACACGCACCGACGTCGGAGAGGCAGCGGGCGACGGACGGACGGACGCACGGGCGGGCAGCCATGGTGTAGTAGCCCGCAGCTCAAGCTTGTCCCCCAAACAGCAGCTTAGAGCAAGTGTGTCCGGCTAAAGACCAGTGTGACCCCCCGACCTGACAACCCCACAGGCTGCTGCTGCTGACCCCTCTTTCCTCCCCTCCCCCTCCTCTCCAGACTCTGACCTAAGTGGTGACCCTTCGTGACCTGACCCTCAAACGCGACTCCGAGCGCGGCCCGACGGTGTCCTCCTCCTCCTCCTCCTCCTCCTCCTCCTCCCGCGAGCCCAGGGGCGTGACAGATACGACCCCGCCCCACATGACCCTGGCCGTCCCGAGACTGACCCAGGTGACCTAAGGTGACCCCACCAACACCACCACCCCCACCACCCCCCCCCCCCCCCCCCCCCCCCCCCCCCCCCCTCGGCCCCCCTCCTGCCTGCCTGCCCCCATGACCATGTTGGACCTAAAGAGCTCGACCCCAGACTACCTGCCGAGGACGGGCCCGCTCTCCAACTTCTCCATGCTCTTCACCGGTAATTATATAGGTTGTCCACCATTTCTTTCTCTTGCTGTCGTCCTGGTGGTAGACTAGAGTAAAGCAGAGTAGACTAGAGCAGAGCAGAGCCCAGGCTTGTATTGCTAGAGTAGAGCCGTGCCCACTGCTTTATATAGGTGTTACCAGAATAGACTCGTGTAAGAACTGTGGTGCTAGAATACATATACCCCCCCCCTCCCCCCGCTCACCCATGTGTTGTTAGAAACCCATCTTTATGATTGTATTAGATTAGAGTAGAGTAGAGCCCACAGCCCTTATCATGTTAAAGTAGAGATCCGGTGTTGTGTTATGCAAGGGTAGAGCCCACCGCCCTCTGTGGTTGTAGAGACAGACCCACTGTCGTGCTTCTGTGGTAAAGTAGAACCCGCTGCTGTGTTGTGAAAGTAGAGACCGATTGGTTGTGGTTGTGGCCGAAACCCAGAATATGGTTGTAGCGGCCCCACCCCTAAGGATGGAAGGTTTCAATAATATATATATTATATATATATATATATATATATATATATATATATATATGTATAAACAGTGTGTCGTTGACCAATATTTACTAGTAGCTACTTCGAGAGAGAATAGATAATGTTTCCAAAGTTGTAGTGACTCTGACAAAAGGAATATGTTATGTCCATCGTAATGAGGTATTTGAAAAGATCATTAGACAGATATCAAGGCCGTCAAAGTAATTACCCATGATTATATTACATTATATACTAATACAGTTGTAGTTTTAGATGCACTTGCTGTTGTGGTTATATAGTCCTTTATGGTTCGTGTTCCTACATCATGGAATCCAAATTACAGTGATTTAATATTCACTTAAAAATCATATATTGTGCGAAAGTCGAGTAACCTTAAGGTATTGTTGTGAAATAGCAAGAGACTAAAGGTAGACTACCAGCAGGTGGAGCAGGAAGTAGACTCGTGACCACCGTGGGTTTACATTTGTGAAAATTTAAAGTAAATAACAGAGGAAAAAAGTGTGTATATATATATATATATATATATATATATATATATATATATATATATTAGATAGATAGATAGATATAGGGTGGGGGCATTTTCGGCACTGAATAGTTCATTGTCAGAGATCTTTCCTGAACACTTTGTCTGATCACGAAATGTTCTTTAGAAGTTCTACGGCCTTTGAAGGGCAGAGATGAACATACATCAGTTCTAATTTTGAGCTCTGTTATTCAGATCTAACTCAGAGGATGAAAACCATAGAGCGCAAAGGCTTATATATAGAGAGAGCCTTTTCTTAAGCGAAAGAGTAATGAAAGGGATCGAACGGTAAGCCATTTACGGGACCTCTTGTTATCGGACCAAATGTCTTTTCCCCACCAGAAAAAATAAGCCGTTTATATTGAACCTTTCGTGGACGGTGATACTGGTGGAGAGGAGAGAGAGAGTGTGTGTTATGAATAATTCAGCTACGCTGTGTTACGCGCCTCCCGCCGATGGAGAATAAGGACATATGTAAACACTGTGTGTGTGTGTGTGTGTGTAAGACCACACGAAAAGAAAAAAAACATTTGTGGTTAGGTCACATCTTGTAACAAATACGCAGTGGCACATTTTATGGGGTCGGGTATTAAAAAAAAAAAGAAATGGAAATCAAATGCTTGTGTTACAGATATTATGGATATGTAATATACATTTGTTTAATATATAATGATGATTAACCACCTTTTGAGCAGAGCGGTACAGCCAGTGGTGTAATGGCGGTCTGGCCTTTTCGACCTGACCCACACGTAGGCTCATACATAACCCCAAGGGAGATCGAACCGTCGTACTCACAGAGTCATACGGTATACACGCGCCGAGTATTCCCTCTGTGAGTGTAGCTTTCCCGACCCTGGTCTCCATCAGTCTGTTAACTCCATCTGTCAGTGTATAGTCGATCTGTCGACCTCATGCCTCTCTCCGGCCACCTACGACAGATGCTCGCACGCATCGAGGGGGAATAAAAAGACGACTTACTTAGCGGTACACGTGTGTGAATAAGTCGTAATTATTAGCTTCATTTAACTGGGGGGAAAACGTAATGTATGTAGACAAAGGAAAGTGATCGGAGGTAAAGCCGCCATACGCGAGATGAAGAACGTTCCAATCCGTCAAAGATTCTATTCTTGGATTTTGCACCAATTATAAACGATGATAATTCCTTTCACGCTCTGGGATGACTGTGATAATCTTCGGTAATTAGATAAACCAGGTGTAATTATTAACAACTTTAGCATTTACATACCACATGTTATAGATGTGGTTCGATATAGTATGTTATTAACGAGTTTAGTGATTGGATCCCAGATGTTATTGATTTTGGTGATGTGATAATTCATGTTATAACCAACTTAACAATCTCGTCATCTTGCTTATTATTGATTATTTCATTGTATATTTGTAATACTATAATTTATTTTTTTCTGTGGAAAATCACATCTGTTCATTCCGAATTTACATTTTCATAATTTTTTCTCGTTTAGGAATAGATTTAGAAGGGAATATGTGTTGACATTTGAAGGCACACAAACCAAAGTTAATACGGTTTTACTGAAGTTAAGCAATTCAACACTAACAATGCAAGATGTTACAATGGTTAATAAAAAAAGAAAATGAAAATGTTTGACTGTGTTTATAGGATTATTTTTTCAACGTCATTGAACTGTTTCTGGAAGAAAATAGCACCCAACAGTGACAGTGTGTCGTTAAGGGCGGTGATCCAGAGAGACAGAGTGGCCAGATGGTCCTTCAGCGCCGAACAATATGTAGGGGGTCGGGATGAGAGGGGTTGCAAGTAGGGGAGGAACGTAAGGGCAAAGGGAGAGTAAAGGGGAGAAAGGGTGAGTAAAGGGGTGTAGAGAGAAAGATAGAGAGAATATGGGGGAAAATAAAGAGATACAGAGAGGATAAGAGAGACAGGAGGGTGAGAGAGAGAGAGAGAGAGTGTGTGTGTGTGTCATATGACAGATATTGACATGATAACGGGGGAGGGGGGGAGGGGATGATGATAAGCGTTTGACACAAACTCTTTTCAAATTGTTTTGAAATATCTGATTTGCATATCGTGATAGACGGGGGGGCCCAGACCTGTCGAGACAGTAGACGGAGAGGGAGCTGTGTGGGCGAATTGTGTGTACACACACAGACAAGACAGAGGGAGCCTTCTGGACGGTATGTGTACACACACACAGACAGGGTGCTGTATGGACGGTACGTATTTACACACAGACAAGACAGAGGGAGCCTTCTGGACGGTATGTGTACACACACACAGACAGGGTGCTGTATGGACGGTAC
>JAYMFT010068222.1:0-14666 GCA_038088735.1 Panulirus argus
TTTCTTATTTTTCTATTACGTCTTGGGAAATTTGATAAAAAATATGTTTTCACATTTCCTTACAGTATATTCGGTAAGGTCTTTTGTGTGAAGTGTAATATGAGATCTTGATAGAAGTTCCGGTCAAGAAATTTGTGCACCAGAAAACGTGTTTTGGCATTTGAATACAACTCTGTCAAATCAGTGTGCGCTGTACTATCTTTTATTCCACTGCATGTATAGGGCACATTATAAGCTTCATTCCGTATGATCCAGTTCAATGAAAAGTTTCCAAACTCCTGCAGATGCCCAAGATTTTTTGAACATTTAAAATCGTCGTTTAAGTGGTTCAAGGACGAAACTCATAATGAAAGTTATAACTGGACCTATTTGATGCCAAATATTTTTTCATATGGTTCGTAAATGCATGTCCATATGCAGAACCATGTCCCATAGAACATTTTATGAACAAATAATATTTGTTAAGTAATTATTTTATATAGATAATCATCGTGATGAGGCCTCATAGTATGTGAACCAATTAATTGAGAAACATTATTTTCATATTTGATTTTCACGAACATGTGAATCCGTGTCAATATCAAATCCATATACAAAATTTTATAAACAATATGAAAATTTTCACCTATGAGGTTTATTGAGGATGATATTGGTAAGGAAGTCCCAACCAAGATGAACGAGAATGTGTAATTTTATTCATACATATTATTTTAGGGATAGCTTGGTGTCCACATCTACAACACATGTTGGTAGACGCATAGTAGCCACTGTGCAGTGTTGTAGTCTGTGGATGTGAGTTAAGGTATGAGAAATGGATCAGCTAAATCACTGCATCAAACAAATAAGAGGCATATAGCTTCAGCTTGATACTTAATCACATTTTTACGCTCAGAAGTTACCAGTTTATCACGTGTTTTATGGTAGAAATATTCCTGCGCGAAGTCAAGAGTTTCCTTTGCTCTAGAATAATGATGACAATATTTATGAGAAGAATTTATGCACGAAGAGAGTACCCTACATACATCTCTGTATACGTGCCAATACATCAGGAACATATTTTTACACTCTGAGGTTCAATATTGAAGTACATATCTGATTCATGGTCCTTGGCGAGTATCCTATCGTCCGTGGTGAACAGCTTACAGAATGATTCACGGGAGGCTATTTGTCTTTATGTACAAAGCAATCAAAAGAAGATATAATCAAGTATTCGATAAAGTAAAGGATAGTGATAGAATACTTCAGCCGATATGAGAGCTAGTCAAACAGTGATATGATCACTACAGCCAGAGGGTGAGAGCAACTTAGGCTTCAGTCGGGCCTGAGACAAGCTGGAGGTGGGGTAGTCTACTTGACCCTCGTGCTCATCACTTTGTTTACCTTAAAAATGCTCGGGAAACCTTACTTTATACGCATGTTGGCTCTACTCACTGCTGTGAAAGAAGCTTCATCCCTCATATTCAGAAAATTACACAACTTGAAGATCTCAGTTGTGTCTAAGGTGTTGTCAGGTCCGTTGCGATGCGGGAAGATGATGGTTCACCTGGACGATGCCATCCCAAGAGACGTCCAGCAAGCAATAATGCCTCTGGACGCGGTGCAGGAGACGTCTCACGTAACTCTAAGTTTTGGTGTCAACGAGACGTGGTGGCCAGACCAGCAAGTGCCGACCTTCGTCCATGGCTCCTCCGTGCCCCATCATGTGCTCTTTCTCACAAACCCAACCAAGTTCTTCCAATCGCTGTGGCTTATCTGGAAGCCCTGGAACCTCCTGTTCTTTAACTTGACGCCGAACTCTGACGCCAGTATTCTCAACCACGACGTTTTCAACAGTGTCCAGAAGCTGGCATTAATCACGGAACTATCTAATGAGGTACATGGGAGACCTCATATAGTGGGTGCATATACTCTCCAGTCCTCATCAAGCACTCCAAAGTTCCTTGGTGAGTGGAATAAACAGCATTACAGTAAGTGGGACTATTTATTCACAGGCCGATATCTGACCTTTGACGGCTACAAGTTTGAGCTGGCCACATGGTATGATAATTCTCCCTTTTTTATACCAGAGAAGTCCTGTCTCTGACGGCCCTAGAAACGGAATGAAATTGAAAATTTTGAACACCCTGTCCTCAAAACTGAATTTTAGATGCACAGCAACACTAAGGTTTCCTGACCTAAAGTGGGCTGCAACTGAAAAAGGATCTTTGACTGGCCCCATCTTTCCTCTCTCCTAACTCCCTACTCTACTCTCCCAACTGACCACCTCATCTTTCCTATCTGGTCACTCCATTCTCCCAACCTCCCTACTCTCCCCTCCTCACTTAGTCACTCTCCTTCATACCCGGTCATTTCATTCCCTCCCCTCTTCCCGTAACTGGGCTCTCTACCTTCTCCCTTTGGTCATACCTTCTTTGTATGTAGTTATTCTACCCTTCCTTATTAGCTTTTCTCTGCAACTTAATTGGTCATCCTGCCACCCAAAATAATCCTACAGTTTTTCTCAGCCAGTCATGCTCTCCGTCCTACCAGGCCAGACTACACCCTTCCTCTGTGACAGCTTCACTCTCTCCCTAATTGGCCATGCTCTCCGACCTCTTCCTCAACCTCAGTACAGACGATGGTGAACCAAACACTCAGGAAAGTTAGCGAGCGTAGGTGAGCCTGACTGATAAAGATTTACTGGGGTCGCGTGGTCCACATTACACTGATGGAGGATTAACATTTGAGATTTACGAGGATGATTGAGAGGATTAGCACATGAAACTACACAGCCGCTTAACAAACCACACAGTGAATGACTTTAGGTGAACAGAAAGAAGTTAAAGAGAAATCTTACATCCAGGAATGCGGATAAAAGTATCATTTGTTCACGTAAGTATTTTTCAATAATTACTTCTCCAGTAAAGATATCTACAAAGACAAATTTTGGAGTGAGCAAGTGCCGGTTGTTTAGATAGACAATACTCTGGAGGCTCTGCTGCTAAACTCATGGTCCTCCACACCTAAGCCGGTCACGTGGCCGCTGCCTACCGTTAGCAGAGATGGCGTTAGGGACTTTGTTTCAATAAACTTTTCAGTAAAGGTTATCTTTCCCTGACCACATCCACACTGTATTCTCACCTCACGATCTGTCATGGTCTTGGACTTCATTAGGTTTAGTTCATTTATCTATCATTCTTACCTGCCTGTTTCTACACTTCATTTGTCTTTCTTGTTGTACTTACACTGACCACCATATACCATCTCAACAGGCCTAATATCATATTTCCTCAACACATAAGGTTTACTGTAGTAAAGTCAAGAGGACACTACGGATCTCGATTGGTTATGAAGGTCTGCTGAATGTCTGCTGATAATATGAATCCAAAAGGGAAGGCGCAGCGCAGATGAGACAGCAGGCCAGGTGCGGAAAACAAAAACAGAAATTCCACAAGGTTACGAATGCTTTATATACTATTTTAAGGGTAAGATAATGTATTTACGTGTTAATAGATATTCCTTAATTTACATCTCGTGTTATTCAATAATTTGTGTAATTTTGCAATTGATAAGTAGTATTCACTTTCATGAATTTGAAAACTGAAAATCATAACGAGGAAAAAGAGCTTCCAAACTCTGAATTATGAACCAGTATAATCGTATGTAAAAGATGCTTTATGGAAACCATAACTAAAAACGTTAAATACACTAATATTACCAACTCTTTAAATGCTTCGTTGTCATATCTAAAGCAAAGTAATAAAAAAAACTATCACACGATACGAGTCAGGTATCTTGATAAAGAATTACAAACAACGGAAAACGCTATCACTATATTATGCCTGAGCGTACCCCAGTTCTCGATTGCTCCCTCAACACTTTTTCCAAAGATGATCCCCAGGATGACATATATCCTATAATCATTTGACACAACATCACCACATGCTTATCATTTTACCTATAAGTAATGTAACATGGTCGTCCAACAGCAAGCAACACGAAATTGATGGTTATGGAAACATGATCACAAGTAGATCAATATGCAATGAAATTGATTACCAAATATCATGCAACACCTAACCTATAACTGGTTGAACATGACCTCAAACAGCGTGCAACATATAACCTATAACTGATGAAACATGATAACTAAACAAGTTAATGAATAAGCAATTATATTACCTTCCGCCGCCCTGCAGGTCTAGGGTTGTAACAGCCATCAGTCACGAGTGACGAGACTTTCACGAGATTCGTCACTCTAACAATATATCCAAGTGGTCACACTAGATTCATCCACCGTATATATTTTTGAATGCTGAGTTATATTCAAGCACTTTGCCATCAATCTACTGTACAAATGTATGACCATATTGTTCATCATTTCTGTATAAACTGGAAATTTTCTGGTGTTCATTCTCACTTTACAGATTCTTTTCCATCGTTTCAAATCATGAGTCATTATTCACTGTTTCATAGACGAGTAGCAAGTGAGTACAGGTATGAGCTCTGGGTCAGCTGCTGTTTTCAAAGTGCACATCACTTTGATCTGACCCACCCGAGAGTGGAGGTTGCACCAGATTCTTTACAACGACCATTTTCTAGCACAGTCAAATTCAGTTCACAAACCATTCATTCACTGGATGTTACCTCAAAAAATATGCTTTTGTACCACATGAAACGTATCTATTTTTTCTTTATTGTCTTCATTTAATGTTTTTCTTGAAAATAAGTAACACTATAATTTTCCGTGCTCGATCATAGTTTATATGTAAATATCACACACAAGCTGTACTACACTATACGTGACCTCCGTCTCGCTTCACCTGAGGTCAGAGTATAAAAGACGGTTATGCCCTGATCCTGGGGGTTGGCAGAGCCAGGTTATTACGTCATGACCAACAGTTTGACCATCGAACCGGTAGTTTGGCTGGGTCATAGTTGACAAGTATAAACCTGATGCCAAGTGTCTCGATTTCTGTTCTATCTAGAGGATAGCTTTTAAAACTTATCAATAAATATTACTCATTTCTCAGTTGATTACTATAGTTGAGTTCGGCTGATACCTATGGACCCCCACAGACGTTAACACTGGCAAACGTGTGGACGGAGCAGCGGTATCGCAGCCGATGTACAAAGGGGCTTAACCCTGACACGCTGGGTCAGATGACGTCATGCTGATATTGGTCATGTTAGGTGTATCAGTACCGGAGAGCACGGCTTAGAGGCACAACAGAGGTTGATATGAAGGAAGAGCAGATGACCTAGAGGTACCAGAAGAAAACTTAAAGGAACATTTGACGACGATATGGGTGTAGGTCAAAGAACATCCTGAGTGTACAGCAAAAAACGATTTGGAGTCACAGTAAAAAGTAACCCTTAGGTATAGCAGAAGAAAATCTGTAGGTAAATTAGATATGACAATTTGGAGTTACAGCAGACGACGCCATAGAGATACAGCAGATGACGACCTTTAAGTATAGCAGAAGACGAACTTGAGGTAAAGCAGATGACAAAAACAAAATACAACAGAGGACAGCCTGGAAGAACAACAGAAAACAACTGGAGGTACGATAGAAGACGAAAAGGAAGTCCTGCTGAAGACAACCTGAAGGTTCAGAAGAACAGAATGTAAATGTACTATACAGATCAACCTGGAGATGCAGCACAAGACACCTTGGATGTACAGCAGAAGACAGCCTGGAGGTGCGACAGATGACGATCTGGGAGAATAGCAATAGATAACCTGGAGGTATATTAGAAAAGACCTAGAAATACAGCACAAAATACCTTGGAGGTGCACCAGAAGATATCCTGGGGTACAGCAAAAGACAGCCTGGAAGCACAGCAGAAGACACCTTGGAGCCATAAGCAGACGACAACCCGAATGTAAGGCAGAAGTCAACTGGGATGTACAACAATAGAAGACAAGTTGCTAAATGTAAGGAATATCAAGGGGTCGTAAATGGCAGTATTGTTAAGAAAGAAGAATTATCATTCAGAAAGATTGCATCTTATAAAAAGTCATAGACTCGTATAAATTTAAGGTAACCTCAGCGTATGTAATGCAAAAGATACATTATTTGAAATGAACTGTAAAAAACAAACAAGCAAAAAATCTTCGTACATTTCTGTTCTTACATAAAAACATTTTAGAGTATACGTCATCAGGGAGACCTATCATGGAACAGGAGCGTAACAACATCAGGAGACGTCATAAAAATATAACTACAACATGGAAAAGTTTACATTAAGACTTCGGCTGGAATCCAGAGGCATGTTAACACTCTCAGCTCTTAGGCCAGGTGACTTCCACCCGTTTGGGGTTTCGGGGACTCTATGTGCTTTACGCTAACGCCAAACATCTTTACATCTCTTTTGATAAAATACTTTCTATATGATATTAAGAATATTATCTTTTTAACTAAAATGATCCTGAAAAGTTCACCTAGAGTATCCTTCAAATAAACATACATGAAACAGTAGATATCTCGACATGGAATCACGTAATAAAAGTATAGTTGATATGCATACGTAAAAACGTAGAGCATCTAAACAAACTATAGATAACATAACTTTTCACTTATATCATTTATATGTTTCGCCAGAACAAAAGCATAATAAGGATTTGACGATAAATTATACGGAAACAACTCCACCCACTTGCCTTCCTGGGTTATGAGGTCTCGTTCAGTGATTCACCGCTAGCGTCAAACATGTCTATGATTTCATATTAAACTTACGTATCCTGTCAAGGTGATCGAACATTCTCAGTATGACCTCTCTCTCCTAATGGACAGCACTATAATATTTGGCCTCCATTTGCTCCCTCTTTTGACGAACGCTTGTGATCATGGCATCAGTAACTGAATGTTTACACTTTATGAATGTCTGTACACCAGATGGGGATGCTTTAGGGGAATTGGCCATTGTTCTTCTGTCAACTGGTATGTAAAAAGTTTTCACACCGTAACACTGCAAAAAAAACTCTGCCTATAAACGGGTTTAAAACAATTGTATAAACACAGACACACTGGCTACATCCTTACATCGCCAGTGCTCCGGGTTAACTGACACAAACGACTAAAAAATTTGAACAAACAAGAATGTGTTCAAGAAGTGTAATTACACCGGGTTATCGATATTCTTAAGAAGTTGTCAAATATTAGCACTAACACCATCTTATGGGTAAACTAGTAACTTGCAAAGGAGAACGTGTAGAGAATGGTTAGCGTAAACTAAACTTTTTCTTGAGTGACACATGTAAAATAAACTTAATGAGAAAACTTTTTATCTGATTATCAAAGCTTTGTTTGATTTTGATCACTGTATAGGTACATGTACGAATTTTATGTGCTACTGAAACTATAAACACTAACTTTAGGAAATTTTCGAAATTCGGTGGAACTTGACTGTGTATACTTCTACTTTTTCTGCATGCAGAGCGGGTCTTCCATTCACGTAAACCTATGTCATGATATGTACCACCACCTTCATCTTTGCCGAAACTATCAAAACAAAATGAAATCAGAGCAGCCGACAGTCACACAACATCCGATTATTTTGACGTTATCTTGCCGCTGAGGTAACAGCTAAAATAGATACAGTATTAGATATCGCGTTTGCGCTAGATTGGCAACACATCAGTCTGGGAGAGTAATAGTTCTCAGATATATCTTCCTTGGTCGGACAGATATGTCAGCCGTATGATCAAAGGGCACTATCAAAGTAAAGAACATGTATGAAAGACAATGACACAAAATAAGACCAGAATTCATCTTATACATAATACTTCATACGTACTTTCATGTGGAATTCATGTTTTTAGATATATCATATCCTAATCCCCTCCAGCATTTGACGCCTTAATAGTCACGCTAATTTTCAAAGCAACTCACCTGTTGGGAAAAGCATATCCAGTTGTGAAGAGCCTAGCTCACGAAGTGCATTTAAAGGGTCTTTTCATCACTTGTGACTTTCCTTGTGTGTACAGAACATAATGAAGGAATTCATTAGGGAAGCAGTCCTCCAGGTTCTCTGGATATGCCTGTTGCAACCTTGCAGCCATTTGAAGTATTTCAGTGGTATCATTTCCCTCGACAATGTTCACGTCAGTCAGTGCACCGACAAGGAATTTGGTAGCTTAATACAAAGCCTTTTCCCGGTCCAGTTCTACAGTCAGAAGATCAGCGATTGTGTAAAGACACTGATGTGATATTAGTTTCGTGCTGACTGTGGCCAAGTTGTGCTTATATTTTCCTTAATGCATCTTATCTTCCACTGTCAACTCACCTTCCTGTTCACAGCTGTAAAACTGAGAGCGAATATCTTTAATCCATGCAAGCAAGGTCATACACTTTGGTACAGGTCATAAGTGTACAATCCTTCGCTTGCAACAACTTCCTGTCATCAGTGGCGTATTAAGGATTTTAGGACCCTGAGGCCAATATATTCTTGCTCCCCCTCCACCCCCTCCCTTGGGTTCTTTGAATGTTGTAATGAAACCATGTACAGTATACTCAAAATTTATTTATATATATAAACTACACAAGCTTTGAACATTTCCAAATATCTGGTATGTCTGACATAATCATGAAATCAGAGCCCTTTAGGCTACTGGGCCCTTGGATAATCTAAAGAAAACCAGATTTACTTTCTTCAGAGAGAGATGACTACTTACTGACTTACTGAATTACTTGCTTACTTACTTAGAAATAAATAATGATTTTTATCTGAAGTATAATCACCACATTGTATTACGACAAAGATGAAATCTGACACTGGAGTCAAAATTTTTCCCAACAGGAGAATGATGTGCTTTACATTAAAGTTACTAGAGCAACGTGGCCTTCTCTTAGAGTGACAGTTGGAGGGGTCAAGGGGAGTGACTGTCTGTATAATGGTTAATCCATTCATGCCTGTGTACTGACCAGCCCACCCTAACCCGTGTATACGGGAGCCCACTCATCTTAATGTACTAGTCAAGTTACTTATCTCTGTGGCCTGGTCTTTTATCTTTATGTTGAAGGCTCCAGTCATGGAAAGAAGTCCACATCAAGACCGGGCCCTAATTGAAAAATAGAGAGGATTAAGAAACGAAAAAAAAAGGTAAAAGCATTTACGAATTTTTAAGAAAGTGAAAGACCTGTCTTTTGAAATGAACCACGTCATAGTTATTGGGAAAGACAAGCGAAGGTAGAGTTCCAAAGCTTCGACGTGTAAGGAAATAAGCAGTCATCAAAACGGCACACCCTTTAGTTGCCGTTGGCCTCACAATATTCATGTGACGCAACAGCTTGTCGAGTATAGGGTGGTCTAGTCAGTGGACTGTTCACCCAACAGTTAGCACAGCTCACACCAGATTTGCATTAATTTTGTAATTCTTAATTTTACAGTGGTACTCTAGTGCCATTGTCTGCCATTATGATACCCTACACAGCAACTTCAGTTAACTTTCGTGGTCAAACCGATTCTATTAAATTCTTTCACAAGCATATATTTAGCGTGATACAAAATTAAGCCGACAAATCTTGACTATATATAGAATATAACCTAGTAACATATATCATATCCAGTGAATACGGATACACGTATGTAATTATATATAAGCAATTTAGCGACGAACAGTTGGAGGGTTGGTTATGCTGCTTGAAGATGTCCGAAAACATCAACAATGGTGGGTGTCGATGTAATAAATCCCTTGATACCGATGGCATTTTGCAGAAATAGTGGACTGTCATTTGTCCACATTGTACCTCTCAGTTTCGTTTCATAACCTAATAATTTTTTCACTCCCTTAGATATCATCTCTACACGACTATTCTGTGTACACTTGACGTACCTGATAGGGAGACAGAAGATGAACTGATGTCTGGATGCATACCACCCACACGTCGACAGCTGTTGGGATCTGAATGATCTGCGAAGCGTCGAAGCCCGAACGAACCTTGTAACTACACTGAGGTTGTTACCTACCATTCGTGAACCATAAGGTAATGACATCGGCTACTGATGTAGATATGTTGTATTATGCCACGTATGATTACCCCAACCTACGAAAAGGACGTCTTGGCCAGGGGGTACAGATCGACCGTACGATAGGTATGACGCATTGATCGGTGTGACAGCGGAATAGGGTTGGTGTGTTCGGCCAGGTGGTACGGGCTCCGTACGCTGCCATAGCACGTTCATGCAGCATTACCAGGATCCAGGATAGGGTAGGAAAGACCTTTCATAGAAGGGGGAAAAGGGAGGGGGGGAAAGTGGTAAGATACAGCGAAGAGGAGATGAATTCTAGTAGATGAAAAAGAGCCAGCGCTTGACCCAGCATGCGTTGGATAATGAAGGGTTAGTACATGTCGGGTCTAGGCAGTAGAGGGAAAGGGCGAAAAAGGATTTTCTTTTTTTTAAGAGTAGAGGATAGGGTGGAGGTTGAGGGAAGATGTGGTTCCCCACTGACTACGATCACACACACCGAACACGCCTTTTCTGCTCTGATTGGATCTGGCGAACAAGATTCACCAAGATGTTATTACATATCGTATTAGTAAATGGGCCCGGGATCGATCCCAGGAGGTATCTGTAGTATATTGTTACGATTGTTTATCCCGAAGAGATTGCTGGAAAGCGTCACCCAGGAATTATGGTGGAGGTTGATGTTCTCTACCTGATTGATCTTAAGTTGCCTCCTGTATATGTTTAGTGCTGGTAGCTTAGCCCTCTCGTGGAGGTCTACTGTTCTCACGAAATCGTGCCACTTCGTTTTGAAGAGCCATCTGAGGGCTTTGTTTTGAATTCTCTGTAATCTTTTGATGTTGCCTTAGCAGCGAGTTGGAGCGCTGCTGGGGCATAGGTCAAGAGTGGCCGAATTAGTGCTTTGTAGAGATGTAATTTCGTCTTGAAATTGGCATCTCTAAATCTCTACAGTTCATCGAGCTCTGCCGCTGCAATAGCCACTTTACATTGAACGTGTTGATGCATCCGGAGTTGAACGTCATATTTTAAAACTAGTACAGTGTTGACACGTGTCACTGGAATGGGAGTGTCTGTGGATTTGGGAGTGAAGATAGACATTGGAGAGCATGTGTCTTTGTATGTTGAAGTATGAAATGTTGGATTTGGTAGGGTTGGTTTTTATTCTCCAATCCAGCTCCCATAACGAAACGAGGTCTATTTCCATTTGGGCTTTTCTGGTGATGTGTGTGGTGTTAGTAGCCCTAATGAGGTGCATAACGTCGTCTGCGTATTGTAAAGTGATTGAGTCGTTATGAATTGGGTCTGGAAGATCGTTAGTGTAGATTGTATACAGAGTGGGGGCTAGGACGGAGCCTTGAGGTACACCAGCATTAATGGGGAAATAACTAGAGTAGGATGATTGATGTCTGATTCTCATCCTACGATTAGTTAAGTAATTGGAGAGAAGATTTATAATGGGGCGAGGGAAATCATATTGTGTACTCAATTTGTACCTCAAGCCATCGTGCCTCACCATGTCGAAGGCTTTCTCCACGTCTTTGGAAATGAGTGCAGTCATTTTGTAAGTACAGTTATTGTTGCGAATGTAGTTAGTGATTATGTTCAGTTCATCTGGTGTGGAGTGATGTGGACGAAAGCCAAATTGTTTGAGTGAAAGTAGGTTGTTGTTTGTCAGGTGTAGTCTGAGTCTGTGGTTTATGATTCTTTCAAAACTTTTACCTATTGATTCTAGTAAACTAATTGGTCGATAATTAAGGGGTTCTTGGTGATTTTTATTTGGTCTGGGGATCATTATTGTAGAGGCTGTCTTGAAGTCTGCTGGAAAATAGCCTGAGGCTAGTGCAGCATTAAATAGTGTAGTGATAGCAGTGACAGTCTTGTCTGGGAGTCGAGTCAACAACTGGTAGCCAATTCCAGTGTTACCTGGGGCTACTTTGAGGGATTTCAGTAAAATCATTTTGACCTCGTTTGAGGTTATAGGAGCCGTAAAAGTGTGGTTGTAAGTCTATAAGTTGGTCAGGGTAGAAGTGAGTTGGTCTGTGTTGTAAGTAGTCTGTAACAAGTTGTATGTTTTCATTTGCCAGGGGGTGTGGGGGGTGTGGGTGAAAAACACCCTCCCAGTGTCTATGGAAAATGTTAACAATTTCCTGTGGGTTTTGGTGTAGGGTGTTGTCTCGTAATCCTGTGAAGTCTGTTTTGGAAGACCCCC
The DNA here is from genome assembly GCA_038088735.1 of Panulirus argus. NCBI lineage: Eukaryota > Metazoa > Arthropoda > Malacostraca > Decapoda > Palinuridae > Panulirus > Panulirus argus. The sequence continues at coordinate 12,161 of JAYMFT010068222.1, forward strand.
TAAGTCTTCGTATTTTGTTCAAGAAGTCTCGAGGGGCCTTGATATGTTGTGTAGCAAGTGTGTCAATGAGTGATTTCCAATGTCTATTATGATCTTCTGTTAGACTGTTGAGTGTGTGTTGGCGAAGGGATGTGAGGTCCGACTGTACTAGGCCTAGTCGATGTTTATTTTGTTCAAACCGACGACGGTAGCACGAAAGGAGTCTTTTTGTTTTAGAGGAAGGGATGAAGGAGTACCTCAGTTTGTATGTGGTTTTGGGAATGGATTCATCAGCCGCATGTGAAACTGACCGATGAATGTGAGCGATTTCTTTGTCAATTAGTGTGATTGGGTGGTTTTCATGGTTTGTTGTGTAAGTGACATTACTGAGTGTGTCTTTGAAATTGTCCCAGTCTGCATGTTTGTATTGGAAGTTTGAGGGTGATTCCGGGGAGCCGGATGAAGTTGGGTAACGCCTGCAGGCGGACTTGCGTGTAGCAGTACGTGCTACTTGGCTGTTGTGTGTCGCAAGAGTTGTAGTTGTAGTATCCTGTCTTCTTCCGTTGTTGATCTAAGGCTGTTATTTCTTGCTAATTAGTGATTCGGCGATGTGTCTTGTGTCTCGTTCACGGCGTAGATTCAGCAGCCGTCCCTCGTGTGAGGGCAGTGTTGTCCTTCTTGGTGACATGTAGTTTGATGGAGCCTTCAAGGAGGTGTAGGGTGAGTCTTCTAGACGGTGTACAAGTTGTGCGTCCCACGTAAGCCATGATGGTAAGGAGCTCACAGTGCGTCTCCTTGTTGGCATTTGAATTCATCAACTACGTCGGATTCTCGTAACATGTATTTTTATGTAACTCGTTCTCATTATGAAGTTGCTTGTTTTATTTGTTTGTATCTGTGGTGGATAACTAGTTCGCATGTGTTGTCTTGTGTTGCACGGCTGATGTTTCTAGAGACGATGTCGTCTCGCTCTATTCGTTAACCACCTCTCTTGTCGTCTGTTATCTAGTTACGGTAATATATCTTGTGTTGTTGTGTTGCTTGGAGTTCCTGTCGCTTTGAGTTCGTTTTGCACGAATTATTTTAGCTCTTTGCCGGAGTCTTGTATGCTTGGTGCAACACTGCGTCGATGACGTGCACCTAGTCGCAAGCAGACGTCGACCAAGGTCCGTTGGTCTCATGAGTGGAGGTGAGGCAACCGTCAGCGTTGCCCTTCTCCATGCATCTTGATGACGACGCTCAGCTCACGGGCGAATTCCACAGAACTGAGGTGTCGTCCAATCCTGTCTGAGGCTGTGTTTCATCTCTCACGACTACGTACGTAAGTGTCATCGACGGCGTCTACGGTAAGCAGATGGGCGCACTGAGTCTTGTTTTCGAGGTGACTCTTGGAGAAAGCGGTAAAAGTACCCCACTCTATCAGTTCCCCAGCCGCAAGACCATGGCCTCTCCTTCTGTCTGGTAATATAGAGTGCCGTTTATGCGTCGGAATGGTGGTGCCTGTGTACTGCAGGCTTTCAGAAGCTGCTGTAGGGACGTGCGTGGGATGCGTGGTGAGGGTGCAGTTCTGGGTGGGTGTTATACGCCGACGATGCCACTGGGTGGTGTGTATGGGACATCAAGAGATTCTACGAGCCCAGCTGGAGTGCCGGGGAGGAGAATTTGGCTGGAATTCATTTGTGGAGTTGATTACGTACCTCGCTGAAAGGCACCTCATCATGGCGATGTTGAGTTCTTGGGCCGTGTTGTGAGTCGGGAACGGTGACTCGAGAAACGATGGGGCGCGCATGTTTTTTTTGGCTTGTGTGTCCTGACGTTGCCCTGTATGTATCCGCGTGTGTTTCGTGTCCCGTGTTGGGTGTGGGCCCTTGACTGCGTCAGTGTTGCTGAAGAGCTATTTCAGCTTGGCCTTTGAGTTGTTCTGTTGGGGGTCGTTTGCGACGTCAAGCTTGTAACAGATTTATCTGACGAAGTTGTTTTTTTGAGTTCTTTGACCGCTGCGTGGAGTTGTGGGGGGTCAAGAGAGAGCTGTTCTTGTGACTGGGTTACTTTCTTCCTTCCGCTCACAGTGAGTTGGTCCTTCAGGTCGATGCTAAGTTAGGGTGATGATGTCCTTAGACTCCAGAGTCTTGAGAGACGGACAAAAGAGTTCAAAGTCCGTTTTTCCTTAATAGGGTCGGATTTTTTGGTTGCAAGTGATAGTTAAGTTTTATATACTGTTGCGCACGCGGGTAACGCTCCTCTAAAACTAAGGAATGAAATTAAATACAAAGGGGTTAAAGTATTTGAATTAAATGAAACAAATAACACAAAGAAAAGAAATTACTTTACAGGGCACAAAAAAGTTACGTTACCACAATCCAGCTAGGTTCTCAAACCAAGAATCTCTTCCTTTACACACGCACAATGATTAAAATAATTGTCGGCAAAATAAGATTCAGTCAGGACACGATTCTCCGTCCGACAACGAACTAGTACACTTACACATACACGAAATATATATATATATATATATATATATATATAT
>JAYMFT010068233.1:0-14666 GCA_038088735.1 Panulirus argus
GGCGTGTATCTCCCCTGGGAGGGAGAGAGAGAGAGAGAGAGAGAGAGAGAGAGAGAGAGAGAGAGAGGAAGTATTGAATAATAGAGAGCGAAAGGTTACAAGTTACAGTCAGTTAAAGTGTACGGGACAAAAGGCAGCTGTGCATGTGTGTGTGTAACTTACAAATATAATTTTTGCGACTGACAGAAAATCACTGTCCTTTGACGGTTATATCGCGAGGAATCACTGGATAATCTCAGAGTCACTAGGAGCTGAGAGAAAAATCGTCATTTGATGGCTATATCGCGAGGAATCATTGGCTAAATTTCATAATTATTGACACTGCTTCGGAGGACGAGTGGATAGGGGGGCTAGCTGCAGCGGCACCCAATGAGAGGGACGGCGTTCTGCCATCCACATCTCTACTCTCATTTCGCTGCAGTTACCTCTGTTCTCTAATCCCTCTGCGACGAACAGGGAAGAGGCAAGGGTAACCAGAGAGAACTGTGGCGAGATGGAAAAATATGGAGGTCTTGCAGGAGGGATGTGGAGGGAAAGAGAGGCTCGTAGATCATCGTAGCGAGGAACGATCGAGGTCACAGACGACGGGGCGGCGGAAACCGGAGTGGATCATATGCCAGTGTTGGGAACAGCACCTTGGCGACGACGCAGGCGTGGCCGTGCGATACACACGAAATGTGGTGGTGGTGGTGGTGCGAGGAGGGGGGCCCTAAGGAAAGGCCCAAGTGTTGTAGGGGTCTAGCCATACGGTGAGAGGCGAGGGAAGGTCTTTCGGGTGTGTGTGTGTGTGTGTGTGTGTGTGTGTGTGCGTGTGTGTGTGTGTGTGTGTGTGTGAGGCAAGGCGTGGGGACGGAAGGGAGTGTACTTGTGCAGACGGTAGTTCACTGGTGTCCAGAAGGATAATACAGAACGAGGAGTTCACTGCGACAAGGACAGGTCTTTATTCATGAAGGCTGTACGTAACGTGGTTGCGTCGGGACACTGTACGCTGGTGCTGGAGAGGAAATAGTCGCTGGGATGAGGAACAGCGAGGCGAAACGGGAGGTAAATAATCGCGTGAGGAAGTTCAGAGTGCGGAAAGGCGAGAGGAACCCTGTAAAGAAGGCAGGAGGTTCCTGATAAAGGCGAGGGAGGCGGTGGTGTGGGCCCCAGGATGGAGTGGGAAGGTGGGGGATCCCACTGTTGGTGTGGGTGTTGGAGGTCGACCAAGTGAGGACTCAGCAGCGTCTCCTGCTCGGGAACTATTCTGCGAGAGTCACCGCTCGCCGGCCGACGAGGAAATAGAGATTTCTCGTGATATATAAAGGAGGCGGAGGAACGGCTGGAAGGTCTGGTCTGGTCTGGTCTGGTGTCCCCCTGAGTGTGGGAGGAGGAGGAGGAGGATGGGTCGTGAAGGCAAAGGAGGGCGAAGGAGAGGAAGACGCGTGAGAACAGCAAGGAAAAAAGGATAATGAAGAAACCGAGGAATGTCCAACGCTGGAAGAACGCGCGATAATCAAGAAACTTGGTGAATGGGCAAAGAAAATGGTGATCGAGAAACGGGAGAAGAAGGACAGAGAGACACGCATTCTCAAACGGCTTGAGGTAGAGGAGTGGCTAGGCGAAAGGCACTATCGGCGTTCTGGCCTATCCAGAGACGTTAATCATGTCAAATGTAAAGTCTGTTGCCACACACTTACACACACACACACAAGAACACCAAGTCTTTGACTGTGCAAAAAAAAGCGGAGAACCTTTTAGGAACAGGTCCAAACAAACCCTGCAAGATGTGGCACAACACCGTATTGTTTAACATGAAAATACCTACAAAGTTCCGAAACTTTAATCCACACTTCTCCTCGTCCAGCAGATGAATTTACGATATGAAAAGACTGTCAGCTTATGCAACGACCCTACTGTGTCACAATTCATGTTCTGATTAGCTGCCTGCTGGTGGTGGTGGTGGTGGGGGGGGGGTGGGGGTCGGACAAAGACCCTTTGTGACCTTTGCAATCCTCTAGCGCTACCGCTCACAGGACGAGCATGGGCGGCACAATGAACCAACGGCTGATTGATGCGAAAGTAAAGAATCAGTCGCCACGTGTGCACCTGAACCTGTATCTGGACACAATGGTCGCGCTCTGTAATATACACGTACTCTCTCGAGCCTGTAGCTTGATACATGTCTCCAACATAACATTTTTCGTCATATCACCCATTCGGTATTATGTGCCTGGGACTGGGAACATAATTATCCCACTCTGGGGATGAAGGATGAATTAAAAAAAATATGAATATAAAAAATACTAACACCGAGAAATTGGCCTTACAGCAGCAGCGAACATTTCAGTATAACAATTCTGGGAGTTCACTAATAAAACACGGGAAAAAATATATTGTCTCGAATCTGTGTTGGCATTTACGAAATGGGCCTCGTTACCTGGCACAAAACATATATATCAGGGGACAATTTGAGGCACGGGCGAGCAATCTTGGGGGACACGAACCACGCAATCGTGTTCCGCTGTCGCCGTCGATGTCATGCATAGCCAAGTCGCCGGGAAGCCCTGCGAATTCTCGTTGACCCTCAACACCTCGGGGAAGCTCACACAGGCTTCGGGAATTTAGTAGAAAAGTTGGTATTATTGTTCCGTTGGAGAGGAGAGAGAGAGAGGAGTAAAGGGTCCGTCCCCTCTCAAGACGACCCCTCCACAATGATCGTAACTTCTGACTTTTTTTTTTTTCCTTTTTTTTCCTTCATGGTTGGTTCCTGGTGTTGTTCCCCTGAAGCCTGGTGCTGGTGCAGGGGAAGGGGAAGGTTCCCGGGGGCGGTAGGTGAAGGTGCACCTGACGAAGGGGATCGCGTGTGCTCAACAGCCATTACCTAACCCGACAAAGACATGATGCGCCCCTACTCGACGCGCGCCAAATCAACACCGGCTATTTCATAAGACATAAGACGCTTGTCTCTTGCTTGCACGCAGACGACACGTGTCTGTCTGCTGTGATGCCTCCAGACAAGACTCAGAGAAAAAAAAATTATGCTTGGAATATATCCAAAAAAGTTATATTTTGTCTGTGTGTTTTTTTTTACGTTACTCATTCACGGCCGGATTGTAGCACCCGGAGGCCTCAAAATTTTGGGTCTAGGTACTTCAAAATCTGGACACTTTTCTGAGTGCTCATCATTCAGAATAGACGACTCAGCGGCCTCAAAGTGTAAACGAAAGCACCTCAGGATCAAAGCAGGATCCAAAAGTACCAGAGCCTGGCCTTAAAGGCCAACAAAGGCCGCCTTTCAAACTGATAATATTTTTTAAACGCCATATTTTTCCCCCAGCGGGCGGTCTTGGGTACGTATGCCAGCCAGTATCTTAATATGATAGTTAGTACCAGCTGGCAGGGTGACGGGGACGGGTCTGGGGATATTCACTGGGTCCCCATCCCCTGCCTTCGGAAGTCTGCACTTCCAGGGTGAGGGAAGGCCTGTGTCCCCCAGGGTCAGGGGCGACTCTAACAGCCCCCAGGGGGAGAGGAACCACAGCACCCCTACGGTGTGAAAGGGCCCCAGAGACCCTACCACCAACGAGGTGAAAAAGGACCCCAGCATCCCCCAGTGGGAGAGAGAGAGAACCCCAGCATCTTACAGGGTGAGACGAGAACCCCTTCACCCCCGAGGTGAGAGGATCCCCCTCCCCAGTATCCCCTAGGTTGAGAGGACCCCAGTACGTCCCAGGGTGAGGACTGTCCCGTCCCACCCCCATGGGTATGGGTCGGCTGAACCAGCGGTGTTCCCCCGCTGCCCGACTGGTCCGTAATGGTCATAAATCCCAACTTTCCTCCCAACTACTCCAACAGTTTTTATTCTTTTCTTTAGGGACCCTCGTGACAAAGAGGAGGGCCACGGTCAGCAGGAAGAGTCGTAGAGGGAGAGGGGGGGGGAAGGGTCGTGCAGAGAGGAGGGTCGTCGTGGTCGTAGAGGAGAGTCGTTCAGATAGGAGAGACGAAAGTCGTGACGACACAAATAGGTCGAGCTGAGGATGACTCCTCTCCCCCGACCATTTGGCTTGGGTGACGCGCGGTGTGTGGACGCCAGCTCCCAGCTACCTGCGCTTGAAGAGACCAGAATCTAAAATCTGAAGCTTAACTCTACATGCTTTTAATACCCCGTGCACACGCGAGGGATAGAGTGACGCGAGAGTTGAAAACAAGACGAAGATATGAGGATATAAAGTTACAGGAAGGTATAGACTAAACGTTGTTATCTTTTCATATGAAAATGAATACGTGAACATTTCTTTAGTAAACGAGTCTCATGGTTTTAGCTCGAACATCTTGTCTAAATATTATCCAGACAGAGCATTTAAATGCCAAAAATGGGTGAAGGGTACATGGCAAGGGGCAATTATGAGAAGAGCTCCTCCTGATGGCATTAATCATGGTCAATGGGGTTGAGGGACAGGGTGAGGGGTACAGAGAAGGGGGCCCGAGTTGAGCAGGGCAAGCGATGAACTCCCTGAGAGGAAAGGAGTTGAGGGAAATATCCGAAGGAACTGTCAAGCGTGAAAGAAATCACAGTCGGTGATGAAGAGGGTTGGGGGAAGCCAGGAGACGAGAGGTGGCAATACAGAAGAGAGTGAGAGAGCCATTATGACACAGCATGAAAAACACAGGCCACACTACCAGACCTGCAGTTGTGTGGTCCGAGAACCCTAATGGAGCCGGACAGAGCAGATGGTAATTTACCGGATCACCTGAGGATTTTCCTGGGGGAGGAACACCCAGTCTTGACACTGGACTAGAAAGGGACTAACGTCAACCTCATTACACTCAGCACCGGCAACAACAACAACGACGACGAGGCAATGACCATAAATTTCACGGGGAATTGACACGACCGAGACGGTGATTCCCACCTTCCCCCGGTCTCAAACTTGCTTCATTCATTTTACGATGATTTTATCAGCATTCCGGAACACCTGACGTCTGCGCTGCCCTCTGAAGTAATATACGAGGGCCATAGATATTCGGGAAGCAGGTAATGGCTCAGAAAGGTCTTGTTCCCCCCCATTACTGATGGCAGTCGAAAGCAAATGACTGGAAAAGTGATTCAGTACCTTCCAATGAGGGAGTGACAAGGTGAGGTCTCGTCTAATCTAAATGCCATTAAACTGATCAGTGTATTCACACTATATACGTTTCAAAAATTATTTTTTTTCAATTATGGAGTAACTGGCAGCGAGCTAGGCAAATGTCATCAAGTATAAACAAACACATTTAAACGTGTTTCGTATAATATGAAAATATTTAACTTTCTTCTTTATAGACTACCGGGTTGTGTCCCTTTTGCCTCGAGTGTCCAGTGGTTGTAATCACATCAGGCTGGGCTTTCCATTCATCCCTTGCTATTGGATTACCATGTCATTATATTCTGTCTGCACGAAACGGCGTTACTTCCCGGCTATTTTCCTGCCTGCTGACGAGCTGGTGGGTGAGAAGGAACCTTCTGCTGTCTCCATACATACACTTCCCATGTAAAAGGAAGATGGTGACAAAGAGCTTACGACGACGAGGAAAGGTGGTAATGAAAAAAAAAAAGGGGGGGGGGAGAGGTTGTTGAGGGGGGTAGGCACGGTGGGTCGTGCTGGCCGGGTTAGGAAGTGATGACGGGGGGCGGGTCGTAGTGAGGCTGCGTCCCGGGAAGGTGGTGTGGCAGGTGGGTCGTATATCACGCTCTCTCCTCCGTAATCCCATCATCATTTGTCAGCATTAACACTGCCAGTCCCACCCACCGCCCCCGCAGCCCACCCCTAGGACGCCCAAGTATACGCCCTGAACCCACCACCCCAGGCCGCCAATCACACCACCCCCTTAGCCCACCCCTAGCCAACCCATGGCCACCCCATCTGCCACCCATGACCTCACTTCTACTCCCGTTCCTCCGCCCCATGAAGCCCCATTCTGGGCCATACGTTCCCACCAGCGTGACCTCTGTTGACCCGGGGTGTCACTGAAGCCCACCCCATCGTATCCCCACCCCTTCCACGTCCTTCCCCTCCCTCACCCCACCCACACTCCATCCTGAGATCCCGGGAGAAAAAGCAAAAATCTCCCCGCCTAGTCCCAGTAACTTATTCTGGGGAGGTTAAATTCACCCACCGTGGGCTTCGCCAACATTAAGGCTTGGCATATAATTCATTTTCATTACCTGGGAGTATTTTATGCGGTAATAAACCCAAGCACTGCGGTAAATTGTGGGTTTAATAAGTGTCATATTTCACTGGTTCCACTGGGGTAAGTAAGCTTTTGCCTTTTAATTAATTCCGGTACGCAATCCTGAGTGCCATCGAAGAGGCTTCAGTCTCGCCTCCTAGAAAGATTATGTTCGCTGTCTCAGAAGGAAAACGGCGATAAAAACTCTCTTTACCATATGGCCTAATAAGTGTTCAAGTAAAAAAAAGAAAAGTGATAAACGAAGCGGTTTGCATATGACCGGAACGGGAACCCTGCAACACAACCAGTATTTAGCCAGAATTTGTGGAGCGACTCGCGCGCGCGCGCTCCCAGCTGTTGGAAAGGTCTCCGCGATGCTATAAATGGAGGCGGCCTAATCTGCATAATTTTTCAACGTCATTCGTACCTTTCTCGTCATTAAACATGCCCCAAACCTAACCACCAAAGCTTAGCTGACAAAGCTTTAACTACCTACACTGACCCACCACCAAATCAACCACAATAACCTAACCTAACTTAACAAACCTAACCCAACCCTAATCTAACCTAACCTCAACTCAACCACCCATCAAACCTCAAGTCAACCAACTTCCCTGACTGAAAATCAAACATAACGCTAAACCTCACCTAACACGACCTAAAACCTAAACTGATCTAAAACACAGAACGTTACACACACCCCTAATAATCCGCCTGACCTAAACCCGACCTCTCACGATGCTGCAGAAGATTCCACCGGCCCTTCCAGCTCTGTAGCACTAGGCTGCCCAGGGTTTTGAGGAGGGAGACCTGTTCTTACACATTCCCTTCTCCCTTCGCGTAACCCTACATGGAGGCCAAACCCATTTCTCTGCCATTATCATATATGGTTTAATTTCCTATTAAAACCAATGTGTCTGCTGTGTACATCTCGGGGATATCAGAGACAAGACGCTTATAAGTGAAGGAATTACACATATAAGTGATGGTACGAACGTTGAGTACAACAATGTACACAAGATATGTATATACACACAAACAGGTGTACGTGAAGTAAGGTACACTTAAGAGGGTGTACATAAACGCAACAAGCTACAGCTGAGCGAGTGTACACACTGAAGAGGCTGCTGGAGCGAGGTGGTCCGGCCGGAGCCTCTCGTCAAATCACGCCGGCGTTCCGACGCCTCCCAAAAAATCAAATAATTGACTAATTTGTTGTGGAAAAGTTTTTGACGTTGATGAAAACGTGTGGGAGGGAAATATTCTGTGGCTGGCCAGGGGGAGGAGAGCAAATTAATAAAAGCCTCCATTTTGGGGGGAAATCGTTTTTTTCACTTTTCCGTTAAGTGAAATAACAGAGGATGGGAAATTACCTGTGTGACAGACGCTGTCAGGCAGGGGGGGAGTTTTCTCCCGTCACTGATGGAAAAAAGTGCATAACGCATAATGAGTCTGAAAGGTTCGGAGGTGGATCCCGTCTGCCTCATTATTATTCATTATTCATCCACCTTTATCAGGAACAGTGAGCCCCTGCCCCCCTCACCACCCATCTTCTCTCAGCACTCTGTAGAACTAATCCTTTGTTATTACCCTCATTCCGTTTTCTTTCTCCCATCTTCCCCTTCCTCACTTACCCGTAATTTACCTTTCTCTTTTTCCTTATCATCCTCTACCCATGATCTACCTTTCCCTCGACCTCATTTACCTCATGATTTTCCATTCCTTTCTCCTTCGCCACTTCCCACACCATACTCACTATTACCCCTATCTCCTTAGGCTCTCTTCCCCATGACACCCATCTCATCTATCTTTCCCCACGACAGCATAAAAATATCACACACTAGGACACCGTAACCCATACAACTCTCCCCATCACACCTATGCGAGCATAAACAACGTCTCTCACCCATCACCACCATAACAGCAAAACCCATATTTCTCACCCATCACCCCACTATGACAGCAAAACCCATAAAAACCTGGACAATAAAAACCCAGATTTGTCTCATTTGTCCCCCGTCTTAAGCTACCTCACCCCACGCAATAAATTATCGTCTCAGAAAACAGTGACATTCAACTTAAACGATCCGGGACTCGACACTCGCGGATCTTGGGTGACCCCCTGCTCTCGTCTCCCATTTGGGGAGTGGGGCAGACCCGAGGGGGGATCCCCCCCTCCCCACCGATGCCCCAACTGGGGAGTGGGGATTTATCTAGCTTAAATCTCATAAGAAGACTGATGACGTTCTCTCGCACTGTACTCTTTTGCTGTCAGCACTTTTGGGGTCAGAGGTCAGTGTTCCTCAGCATGCGAGGCCATCTGAATTCTGCTGAGACGTGTTGACCTTCAGTGTCTGGGGACAGATACGCCCCTCTTTAATCCTTCGGTGTCCGAGGACACGCCCCCCTCAGTGTCTCGGGACATGATCCCTTCAGTGCCCGGACCTGTTATTATACCACTGCTGTAAAACATCTTGAGGAGGATTTAAACATGTTAATTCATTCCCCAAGTGGCTGACATCATATTCACTGTTAACCTGTATGGATTTCCACGTATTTGAGGACGCCCTGAATGATGTCATCACACTGACTGATGACCTGAAATGATGTCAACACTGTTAATCACGTTAACTGATGTCTCGTGTGGGTATTAATGTCTTCACGGATATCTTGAGTAAATGTTAACTTCACGTCCCGGTTGTATGTTAACATGCTCACCGGTGCAATGGTTAAAATGCTCAGTGAACCAGCGATATTTACGGACTACAAAGCATGGCGCTGGCTGACAAACACGCAATGACCATCTCTTGAACAGAGAAATTATATATCAAAATTGAGCCTCGCATGGTATGAGAGCCTCCGGCTGGATTTTAAAAGAACTCGTGACGCTGGCTGGATATTAAAAGCCCTGATGGAAGGTTCCAATATTGGCTGGCGTCACATTCTCCCGGGGCGGCAGGTGACGCTCTTCATAGCGGAAACATTGCTATTCCTGTGACGCATTCTGAGCAAAGTTGCGCCGAACTAAAGTTACGATTGACGTAATTCAGTGGAATGGAGGGTGAGGAGAGAGAGAGAGTGGTGAACTATTATGAACTATATTCAGGAGTTGATGATGATTGATTATGAACGAGAGGAAAGTTTGGCGCGACGCGGAGTGGAGCTCCCCCACACCAGGAGGTGGATGAGCAGGCGACATTCCACCGCGGAGGTGGAAGTGGAGGAGGGAGGGACCAGGGCAGGGGGGGGGGGATTCCGTGCCTGTGGAAGGGATTTGGAGATTTCATGGTCCTTCAAGGTCGTATGACAGGTCACCTCATGAATGATGAACCGCCCAGGTTAAATATACCGTTATTCATTTACTCATCTAAATTTTCTCAAGGGGACTAGTTGTGCGCTGGGAAGGGGTGAGTATGCATGAGGGAATTCTTGAAGCACGCTCAGACCCCCTTGCCCAGCGTCCGATAGACCTTTCTCGACGCACTCTGGTTACTTAACTCTCAAGCGTACGTCGGAGGCGACCTGGGGGAGAAAGCAAGAGGGCAACGGTGAAGCATGAGCCTCGTGCGTATCGTGACTGAAGACTTGAGTAAGGAGGAGGAGGAGTCTTGCTGCGGGGTGCGGGTGGGGTGTGTATTGCCGGCCAAACGTGTCTTTCCCGCCGCCTCAGAGATTACTACGTGCCTGGCAGAGGCTACCTCACACCCTGGCAGATGCGGTTCACGACCCCTCTCTCTCTCTCTCTCTCTCTCTCTCTCTCCCTCTCTGTGGCCTGTAACCGTGGCTTCCCTCTGTGGTCTCTGTCTGTGGCCTGCCTCTGTGGCTTCTCTCTTTAGCCCCCCTTCTCGCTATATGGCCTCCTCCTGTGGCCAATCTCGGGGACCTTCTTCCATGGAAAGGCCACCCCCGACCCCAGGGTGAAGCTTGACGCCCGAGAAATTTGACTGCCGCGAGACCTGACTTCCGTGAAACATGACCGTGAAAACCTGACCTCCGCGAAACTTTGTCTTGAAATCTGGTCGCTGTGAAACTTTTACATCCGTTAAACTCGACGTTTGTGCTCAAAGACCGTACCGTCAATGCTCATGGGATCGTACCGTAGTGCTGAAAGGATCGCAGCGTCGTGTTAAGACAATCGTACCATCGTGTCAGCGTTTATGAACCAGGGTTGCCAGACGGGGCTCATGCAACAACAACAAGAGACGTTCATATTTAAAACACACGACCAATTTCAAACTTGACCCCCAGACATGTCGGACAAATATGGCCCTCGGGAATAAGTACAACCAGACATTATTGTGAACCCAGAACTGATATTACTGTTTACCCACAAACACAGCAAAGGCACTTCGTCTTTATAGCTGACCCAACCGGCCGGTGAAACTATAGCTGGGCTATAAAGTGCTATAAGCGGCCGTAAAGAGAGCCACACCTCATAACGATAACGGGCATATATAGCCACAACCAAACTCCACAACACGGCAGTAGCACAAACCTAGACAGCCTGGCTGAACATATTAGCGCCCACAGCCACAGTAAAGCTACACACAGCAACCATCAGACACTACCGCAGCTAAGTTCTTCACTTAAAACCATATCCTACTGGGGCACCAGAAGCCACACATAAAGCTAAACAGTCACCGGCAACCACAGGCAAGGCTGAAGTCACTAGCAACCACTGCTAAACAGTCACCAGCAGCTAAAGCTAAACAGTCGACAACAACAACAGGTAAAGCCATGGAGCTGGAGGGACACACACACACCGTCAAACAACACCGGGAGGCGGGGATTGGACGAGGCAGTAATATTTGGAAACATCCTGCTCTTGTTCCGGTATCAGCCCAATGCCTCTCTCCGCCCACTGCCACCCTCAGCCCAAGACTGCCACCACAGTACTGGCAACATAGAGGCCAGTATGGGGCATCGTCAAATAAAAACACAGGTGACAAATAGTCAGTATTACCAAGAAACAGAACAGTGAAGACAAAGTCTGTGTTACAACAGAGAGAACACTGCCAACAAGCCATCAGTGCTGGCAACAAACAGGTGGTATCGGGAACAACCAGTTGATATCGGCAACAAGCAGGTGGTATCGGGAACAACCAGTTGATATCGGCAACAAGCAGGTGGTATCGGGACCAAACAGCTGGCATCGGCAACAAACAGGCAGTATCGACGACAAACAAGCTGTAGCACCACACAAGCTCCCCCCTCCCCAACCCGCCCACCCACCCACCCCCAGTGACGTCACACTGCGATATGTCGACGAAAATGGGTTTCGACACCTGACCTGCAGCACACGAGGCGATGCAGGTGTCCGAATCGCCACCAACAAACACACACACACCTGACACGAAGCGTTACATACGAGGCCATTAGTTGTTTACACTTACCATATGGTTCGAGAGGAACTTCTCCTTTTTTTTTTTCTATTAACCTTATTTGCATACTGTGATAACAAGGGAATCGAGGCGCCGATCTTGAGCCTGGCTGACATGGGCGCAGGGGAAAAGAAGTTGTTTTTGCTGTTGTCGCTCCCCCCTCACCCCTCCCCCACAAGGATCCCCCATATGGGTATCCTACAGGACGCGGGATGATAGTGCGCTGCGTTCCCCAGGAGGTCCACACGATTTGGGGGAGAGAGAGGAAGGGAGAAGGAGATTGAGGTCTCGTCTCCATAAAGTGCACGGTCCCCAAGGTTGGAGGAGGACTCCGCCTCTGCAAAGCCAAGATATCTCGTCCTCTTTTTACCGTCTTAAACGCACAGGGAACAGGAGGCCGTCTCTGGACGTGTTCTCGAGCCAAGCGTACGCCCAGCCCGTCTCACAACAACAAAACAAACTGTATATCCCAACTTCTTAAGGCTTTAGTAAGCCCCTTTGTTATATTCATATGTACTCGCGACACTTGCCTGATGCTTCTGGTATTATTGTATAGGGGTACCTATTGACAGCACTAGGATCCCGATTCCTCTATCAAGAAATAAAGTATTATTAAAACTAAAAACTGTTTAGCTTACAACGAGCCCACTGCTGCACCCTGCTGTACTGGGCCATCCTTCCCTCAGCGTCCACGAAGGGACAGGGACTCGTATCTCTTATCTTATTGAGGTCTCGGGTGCTGGGAGTCGCCGAGGAACGTCCACTGCGCTGAGGACATTTCCTCATGGCCAGCTGAGCAGCCAGAGTCAAGATTTTGTCAAGATATTTTTCACCTTCAGCTCACAAAAATAACACAATATCCGGTCCATAATTTTCTCCCACGAACATTCATCTCCATGTGTTCCGTTCACCACTATGATCCCCGTGACCACGACTAGACGACCCGCGAGAGCGACGGCACGAAACGCCGAGCACAGTGGCACGACCCTTGAGCACGAACCATGAACACGGGTTGGGCAAGACCCTTGAGAGTACCATGGCCTGTGCCGTAAGAGTCAGGTCCACAGGTCAGACCACGATGCCTAAGGGTAGTACCGTTGCTCTCCGAGGTCGTGCCGTCCTGTTCATGCTGATGGACGCAGTACAAGCCCGCTATCAACACACGAACACACACACATACGTAGAAAGGGCTACCACAATCACTTGACACACCCTAAACCCAGGTACACAAGACCTTTCACACCCTACACCCAAGGTACACAAGATCCCCCACTCCCTATACCCGGGTATATAGACCCTCCACACACACTACACCCAGGTACACAGACCCTCCAGACGCTACACCCACGTACACGGACCCTCCACTCTGCCACACAGTAGTACAGGTACACAGACCATCAGTCTGGTTCACCCATCGAGTCCCCCGCCTTGGTCTCCAAGCTAATCTGATACGTTAGTTTCAGCTTTCACGAAAAATTCTACGCCAAGCTTCAGCTTTCGGGGGCGTGGGGGGGGGGAAGGGGGAGGCAATGACGAACAGGTTATGGACGAGAGAGAGAGAGAGAGAGAGAGAGAGAGAGAGAGAGAGAGAGAGAGAGAGAGTCGATCAAGGGCACCTTGAATATCCTCCAAGACACGCTCCTGACGTCACACACACAGTCTCCGGGGGTCGCCATGTACACATTTGTGTGAGGAAAGGCAAACATTTATAGCAGGAGTCTTTTTTTTTTTTTTTTTTTTCGCCTCGGTTACCACTTAACTTGGGCATGGGCAAGTGCCGCCCCGGGTCCTGCAGGATGTGGGGCCGCGACGCAAATATTGTGTTTGCTCAATATGCCCATGCGGGGGTCACAGTCTCCTCGGGAAAGGAATTCCGACTGAGGCGAAGGAGTCGGGCAAAAGGTAAAGGGAATCCGGTGCTGAAGATCAATTCGCGTACGACATTAGTCAACTCGTCCACTGTTTCGGCAATTATGATCCTGAAATTCCCCTTACCACCGCCACTAGTCCTCAATAATATATTACAATGGAAAGTCTTTTAAAAGTTTTAATACGAGCAAGTGAAAGGGAAATTAAGATTCAAAATACACAAGTCTGTGAAAAAAAGGATAGTTTTCTATGTTATCAAACGGTTAAAAGTCTTTACTCCATTTTCTATTTTACCGAGTTTCAATATCTCAATGGCTAATATTTTCCTTTTCCACTGATTCAGTATCCTATTGGCTGATATTCTGATGGTTCTAACGACTCATTGGTTGATTTCTCTCTCTCTCTCTCTGTTTCAGTGCTCCAATAATCCTCCTGTTTGACGTTTTCTGTTTCAACGTTCCGCTGCCTGAGGTTTGCCAGTGTTCTGACATCGTCTCTCTTTCGCTGTGTCTTATGACAGCGGTGTCTGACACAATTTGCGTACAGCGTTCTCTAGTTTACTGTCTTTACGACACACTGGCTACTCCAAAAGCAAGACCCGTGTACTCCCTGCGTCATTCTGGCTACTCCAAAAGACAACATTAAATTCGTGTTCTACAACAGGTGTTGATGAAAGGGATACTGTCTAAAATAAACGTTTCCTAAACGTTTTTCTATGCAAATACGTCTTTCAACTATTCCATGAATAACATTATTCTCAACCCAGGCCTTCACCATCATGACCCTCTGAGCTAAGCACGTTACATGCAAATGCAGGGAGGAATTTGAACGACAAGTTTAATTGAAATACCACAAAAGTCCTCCAATATCCGGCATTCACACTTTTATGTACATATTTAAGAAACTTACCTTAAACACAGTCGGCCTCTAGTGGGTCGTCCCACGGCAGCTGGGTCTTGAGGAGTCTCCCTGAAAAAAGTGCAAGATAGTTACATACTTGAGAGGATATATATATATATATATATATATATATATATATATATATATATATATATATATATATATATAAACCGCAAAGGTAGTTGTAAAGGAGACACATACACAGTCGCACCGGTACACGCATGAACACATGAACAAATCAAAAAAAGACATTCACAAACAAGCATTTATGAACACATATACACCCCTAACACACACACACACACACACACATACAGAGAGAGA
>JAYMFT010068244.1:0-14666 GCA_038088735.1 Panulirus argus
AGTAGAAGTTCTTAGAGTTTTATTTAACTTGCAGTTTTTCTGTGCATGTGGTATGACATGTTTCGTGGAGACAATCCACCTCATGAGGTGCTAAATTTAAATTAAGATATTCAAATCACATATCACACCAGAGGGAACGTCCACCCTCTATCTTCATAGCCACGACACTGGTCTGACCCACCGTGACCGCTGAAACGAGAGAGAAGAGTGATTAAGGAGGGTTTGGCGTCGGGTTGGGGGTTGACCTGGGTGGTTGGGTGTGTCCAGGCCCACTTTATATTCTCTTTTTTCTCAATTCTCTTATGATAATTTGATTGATGATAGAATGGGCTTTGAAGTTAACTGAGGACAAATCAAAGTTCTTAGTGTTATCAGTCAAGATGGCTCTAATAATATTACTTGTTGCGTAATCTTCAGATAGATCAAGAAGAACTTGGTTGTTCAGGTCTACTGGGTGATCGTTTTCATGACAAAGTTTAGCGAACGCATTTGCAGCTCAGCCAGTTACGATAGACGATTTTTGCCCCACAAACGTCAGGCCGAGCAAACAGTCATTGACTATGCCACAGAAGATAAAAACGTACTAACAAAAATTCATTTACGTTTAAGATCCTTAAATCCTGTAAAGATTCCAGCACAGGACCCAGCGGGATAACCTGCGAGATGATTCAGCATCTTAGTCAGTCGACGGGGAGCGCGTGCTCTACATGAGCCAGATGTACTACAGTTTAAGAGTTAACTCAGAGTCTAACATGACCTAGCTGTTAGCATTGTACAATGAGATTTGAACGTCCAGAACATTTCCAAACTCATGGCACTTTGCGCACGTCATCCCGATCCCAAAAGGTTCTGGAAGTCTTACGAATATCGATTGGTTTCGACCTATTGCATTGACGAGCTGCGTTTGTAAGGTTATGGAAAGAATGGTTGATAAAAGGTTTATTATTTTCATTAGAATGGCAGAATTTATTAAATAATCAACAGTGTGCATTCCCTAGATACAGAAGCACAATGGATCATCTACTAAATTCAGAACACAACATTTCAGGCACTTTTATAAAAAAAATAAAGAATTTTTGATTGGAGTTTTCTTAGATTTAGAAAAAGCCTTTGACTTGACATGCCGAACCGGAATCTTAAACAAACTTTATGCTATTGGTTTAAGAGGTTCTTTACCTGTTTTATTGAAAACGTTTTTGATTGCTGCATCTAACGTAATCTCGGACACATTTGCCCAAGAAAATAGGGTGCTGCATGGCAATGTTCTGAGCCCAGCATTATTTAATATTATGGTCAATGATAGTCTGTCTCCAGCTTCCGTCCCTCGAACCCTTAAATACTCACTTTATGCTGACGATTGTGCAATATGGCACTCTTCGTCTAATGCAGTTTTCGGCTGAACTGGTTCAAGCTGCACTTGAGACCGATCATCGTTGGGCGCTACAGTGGGGATTTAGGTTTTCACTAGTTAAAAGCGTCACGGTTGTTTTTACCCGAAAAAATAAACTCCCGAATTTGCTGCTGGAATTAGACAAAAACCCGATTCTCTTTCCTAATAACGTAAAATTTCTCGTACTAAACTCTGACCGGAGATTGAACTGGAAAAAGCATAACGATTACTTGATAGTAAATTGTAATAAAAGGTAAAACATTCTTAAGCATCTCTCGGGGAGCGGCCAGGATATCTTTGTTAATGTTGTACAAAGCCCTTATTAGTAGTAAACTAGACTATGGCTCTGAGGTGTAAGCTTTTGCAAACGACTGTACCCTGAGAAGACTGGATGTGTTACAGAAAAAATGCCTGCGAATGTTTCTTGGAGCCCTAACATGTACTAGAGTTCCGCGATTGGAAGTTGAGGCAAATGTACCTCCTCTCCGGTTGCGTCGCGATGAATTAACGTTAAAGTGTGGTATTCTGATGGCCTGGAGGAAAACACCACTGCCTGTCGCCTTGCACAACAGTATGAGCAATTCGTCGACAGAGGTGTCAGGCCCCTAGCCCTCAGAATACACTTCCGAAGTGAGAATTCTGGTCTGGAAGTGCAAGAAGTGTACACGTTGATTAAAAATAAAATACCTCCTTGAGAGAAGGCCAGGCTTAAAATTAAGACCAAATGGCTCCCTGTAAAGAAAAGGAACGCTCCGGAGAGCGAGGTACACCAGCAATTTCGAAATGTTATTACTGATCATTTGTCGTATGTCCACTTCTACACAGATGGCTCAAAAACAGGTGAGTGTGTGGGTGCAAGTGTATGGTCGAGCGAATGTTCTCTTAGGTACAGGCTACCGAACCATACATCTGTTTTTTTTTGTGCGGAATTGTTTGCTATTGATAAAGCCATAGACTATATAATTAATTCAATTTATATCAAATCAGTTATTTTTTTCCTATTCCTTATCAGCTCTTAAAACAATAGGCTCTGGTTATACAGAGTCAAATGAAATTCAGGGCATCATCATTGATAAATTATATTCGTGTAAAAAAAGATATCATCTTGATCTGGGTGCCTGGTCATTGCAACATTTACGGCAATGAACAGGCAGACCGGCTGGCTAAGTCGACCTCAGAACTCGAGGAGGTCGTTCCGCCGATCCCTCGGGAGCTGGGTTTCTGCCTTTCCTTGGGAAGAAATTCAATATTTCTTCTGTAGCAGAGTCAGTGGACCAGCCTGACCATCAACGATAAATTCAAGACCGAAGTAGCGGACTGGACGACCTCATGTATGAGGAACAGAAGGAAGGAAGTCGCTCTTGCCCGTCTACGACTCAATGCAACTTACAGCACACACCTACAGGCATACATCACCAAAACCTTCCCGCCAAGATGCCAGCTATGCCAAAGAACCCTCACAGTCGATCACCTTCTCTCCTGCACTGCAGAAAATACAAACAAGAAAGGAAGAAATTTGCAGAATATTTCAAAAAACACGAAAATAAGCTTCACCATATACAATCTTCTTGGTGATGATAATAATATAATTAACAGGTTGATTGTCTTTCTCAAGGAAATGGAAATAATCAAGATGCTATAAGGTTGGTTCGCCGTTTCGACTCTGTACCGGCACTGGCTTCGGGTGCAACTGCTTCTGCCTCAGGCTGGCTGTGTGCTGGGCGAAGATATTTGCTGTCTACGCTGCTGTTCTGGAGTGGAGGTGGTTCGGCTTGGAGCTGGTTCCGTTATGGCGTCGGGCCGGCGTATCACCGTTGTTTGTACTTCATATATATTTCATGCCATGGTCAAGGCCTATCTCTAATCTGTCCTTATCTTTTCGAAGTCCTTCTGGCAACTGCACCAGTGAGTGGACGATGTGCCAACTGGGTGGTGTTTGCCGCCACGTTGACAGAACAACCACTTCCCAACTTCTTATTCCAATATTATTATGTCATGTCTGTGTATATTTGTATATCTTTTTTTCCTGTAGGTTAGATAGGATATATATATATAAGGACTCTATAAGAGTCAAAAATCAAACAGGGTTGCAGGCCTAATGACATTACTCATAAGGTCGCAGGCCATTAAACCCAACAAATTAAACAATCAATCAATCATATGGAAATTTTTTGTTATTTTATTGATGAAACCAGAAACTTATTTCATTACTTTTTCTTGGTATGTTTTCACACATAAATTTCTCAATCCTCTACTTACTTTTCTTTCAACATGCCACCCTTCCATCCTTCCTTCACGCCTCTCTCTACTCTCTACTCTCGAGCCTTTTCAAACTTTCTTCAAACGCCAGATTCCTCAGCCTCAAATCCCACCGTTTCAAAACCAAAGTCGACATACGAGTGCGTGTGCGGTAACCTGGTTCAGTTGTTAACACATGGAAATGTACAAGGATTAGCATAACAAGCATTATTCATGACTATGCAGTCACCGTTTTCTATGCTTCTGGGCACACATAGACAGATGAACGGTTTGACTAATGCAGTCGAAATTATGAACTTTTGTTTCTAATGCTCAAGTGAAAGAGGACGACTTGTCCCTCACCAGTAGGAACTGATGGTTTGCTTTATCCCGTTAAAACTGGTGTTCGTCATCTTTGACCTAGTCATGAGTTCTGACTCCAATAAAAAGATATAGTCTCTTGTAATTGCAATATCTTGAACCATACATCTTAACATCATGTTTTCATATGTGTCCCTTTTTGATTTAGATCAAACTATCATTAACCTTAGATATGAAGGACATATACATAATTACTGAGGGCTCAGGCATTTCGTACCAGTAACTCACATCCAGTTTCACACACAACTCATACAAAGTAGACCTAACAAAGTGCTAATCTGGGCTTCTGGTGGAATCTTTAATTGGTGTTCTCACTGATGCGGAGACACGCGAATTAGCTAATAAAGTCTGGATATCTCACCTCGGCGTTCGTGTCCGTATAAAAAATTTTATTCTATTATTTTAAGTTTAGAGATTTTGCAGTGATCCAAGTACAACTGAGATCGATATAGTTTACTAATGACAATCTCTGAAGGAAATAATTCAGATGCTTCTTAGCGATGTTGTCGTAAAGACCCTGACAAGAAAGAATACACCATCTTCAAATGCTTTATTTGCGAGAACCTAATGACAGTTTTCCAGATCAGTAGATCGTATACTTCATTAAGGTATTATGATACTACAGTACATTGCCCAAGTTAATGATATAGAATTTTATTTCTATTTAGTTTCATCCACCTCTGATGCGTATTGCGTCTTGGTGATATCCTAACCAGCATTATCAAAGGTTTAAACTTCATTGCCAAACACAGTGGAGTTTGAGAGTCTGTGTAGAATGCGGACTATAAGAATGAAAGGAGATTCTTAAGGTATAAGAATAACTTTCTGACATTCTTTGCAAGGGTAGTCTTTTATAGAGCACGAGAAAGAGAGATAAGAGAAAAGAACAGAATTAAAGCGTTATCGAAAATGTTTAAGGGGTCTGTGCCACGCTTCAACATTGTTCTGTGGATAAGGAATAATTTTCTCCAGCCGTCTGCACCGCGGCCGGTAATCCCTGCCACTGAATGCACGTCTGCTCTTCTGATTTTGCCGTGTGCACCAGCATCTGTTAAGGAACTGAACTTCCACCCTGACCGCCCCACTGAGAATTCGATCCACCCTCGGTGAGCTCTTCTGCATCGAATGTTATCCACACAGATTTTTTTTTCTCCTTATTACCAATTCACTTTTTTCTGTTGGTGAATAGCGTCTGCGTAAAGCGCACTATTCATTTACCTGCCAGCCAGTGACTGAAGGTATGACCACCCACAATAAGCAGTAAACTATTATTGCATTTGAAATAGGTCCGGATGGCTGGAGATGATGATTGTATGTATACCACCTTGATTGTTAACTGAAGGGACAGAGGCTGAGAAGCTGGAGGATTTGAGACGGTTTTGTTGTCGAACTCTCTGAAGTCCGATACTTGAGGTTAACTTAATCTCTATCTTCACCGCTTAACCGCTTACCTTATTTTAGAAATAAATCATTGGAATTAAATAAAAAATGGAAGATGGCAATGAATTACTAATGAGAAAAAAGAAGTGAAGCAAATTTGTAGGAAACTAAACCCACCTAAACATATAAATTTAGGAAGACAGTCTCACTGCACAATAGCTTCGCGTCGGTTCAGGGAGAGCAGCGCATCGGCTCGCTGCTGTATGTTTAATTGCACTGCAGAAAGATTCATCTAATCTAAACTCTTGTTACCTCAACTGTTATCATTCGTTTCGCTTCGACTGTGTTCGTGGCCAGGTGTTCGCATATATATATATATATATATATATCAAATTTGCTTGGTAATATCCGATTACAAAGACAATGCGAAATATATTCTTTTAAACCTGTCGTAGATATGGGCTTAATCTGTTAAGCATTCAGCGTTAGGGGCGAGTGGACACAAGACTCTACTCGAGGTGGAATCAATTTTTTTCTCTTCATAACGTAACTCTCGTCTTATCTCGCCAGTCTGAATACGGATCGAGTATCACTGATATTCTTAGATCCTAATCATATATAATCGTGATACCAGTCAATCATGTTTTCTAAACTAAATCCATTGTCACGATGGCAGTGAACTTGCCTAATAAAAGTACAGTAATGTATAAAGCCTAGAGCCATAATTGAATATACGCCTAAGTAAATGCATGAAAGCAAGTAATACCTTCATCACACAGGGCCTAACTGCAAGGAGAAAAAGAAGACCTCATTATGGGTGAACACCATCTCAGCCAACTGGACAGCCCACCTGCTATCTATTTCCTATGTATTTCATTCTCGAATATTCTAGATTCCACCGTTCATCCTTTTTCACCTTACGGTCTAGTCTATCCCTCGGGACTAACAGCAGCGATAACCGTGCGTATCACAGCAAGGAGGAGAGTGAAATAAACCGTAGGTTAAGCTTTATTTGTGAGGAGAGAGGCGGAGTGAGGCAACATGTCACTCAACGTGAACTATTACGTTTTCTAAAGTAGCGTAAACTAAGAAAATGCTGGCTTTATGGTAGTTAGTGATATCTCTTAATTTGAATTTTTTTTTACAAATTGTATTACTGTGATTAGGAGGAAACAGAAAAGTAATGTAAATGGTATAGATAGATAGAGAGACAAAAAATAGCTAATGCGCGCGCACCTTAGCCATTGTGTCCTCATACGTTCTTCAAATTATGTTGGATTCGATTCTGAGGTGCGGCCATATGCTGATACTGCGCATGGTTTTCGTGTGACAGTGGAGTCTGGGTTGCTGCCCATCCCAGAGTACCTGTAGCTTGTAGGCAACTTCTTACTAATACTTTTCAGCATATTTCTATCCTCTTGTAAGCCATGTTGCTGGGGGGCATCATTCCAGTCTAAGAATAGGAGCATAAAACCTTTTATTAACTTGTTATTTTTTCAGTTTGAGTAAGAGATTGTTATATTTTCTTTGTCAATTTCTTTGTCAGATCAAAACGTGAAGTTCAGTGACATTATTTAAAATTTTTCTTCGGCGCAAATAACCTCACTAAAGAAAGATCAGTTAGACTTACACGAAAACAGAATATTTGATTTTGCACATATTTACTTTCTTCATTTCTTTTTTTTTCACCCCCGATATACTTGAAGCGTGAGGGTATTTACTTACTTATTAATGTTATATCTCGTAAATCAGTTCAATTGCTTAAGAATTCATATATATATATATATATATATATATATATATATATATATATATATATATATATATATAATATGCCAAGACGTGATAAACGACGTAGGGACTTTAACTGCAGATGTTACTAGCCACCATTCATTCACTTCTGGCCTCCTAATTGTACAATGGGCAACAATTCTGGTATGTTGCCTGATGGCAGTGGTAGTTCCTACCACGGGCGAGTGCATATATACTACACCGGTGGTGTGAGCCGTCCGTCCACTACTGCTCTTATTCTGATCCGCCATCGTGTTAGCACAAAATCACGACCGTGACAGCTCAGACCCACCACCACCGTGCCGACGCAGACCCACCGCCTACTCTGCGTTGACAAGTCACCTTTGACTAGACAGAGAGACAGTTTTATGAAACGAAGGAACACTTTCTTCTTTTCTCGCAAGTATAGCCTCAGTTAGGTATTGAATGGGAACTGGCGTATATGTATATGTATGCATATATGTAACGTATATATACACGAATACATTCATAGAACAAATGATACCCATCAACAGCAGGGATTCGAACCCGGGACCTTTTGCGTGGTATTCGGGAACGCAAAGGGCTCACATCCATGAGCAACGGAGTCTAACACCCGTCAAATCCCATCAGTGTCAAACAACCAGCAGCTAGCATTTTACATAACCTTACTGTACAAACGCGGTAGTATATGAACACGAATATAGTGCATATGAACGCACACTCTCATTGAACATTTGATACTTTCCGACAACCAAGATATGGTAAGTGTTTTGATAAGTCCATACATATATGGCAATGAAGGGGACAATGATGAAAACTTCTTGATGAGACAATCATTACCTTTCAACAATAACTTCAGTTCTCAGTTAAAGTGAGAATTAACTGCTTCTGGGGGTTCCTTACTGAGTTTAACGTATGTTGTACCATCACTTAAAAGATCATCCATTTTTGATGAATAATTACCTTTATCCATTATCACATCTGTGTTCGCTTTATCTGCTTTAGAGTTATGTATATCATTATCTTCTTTGAGACTTCTAATAACACTGATAGACCTATTTAGCTTGTTGCCAGACCCGAACGCAGCCATCCGGTGACGCTTGTTTACCAGTGGCGTCTTAGCAACGCCTCTTCCTTGTACATCAACTGACTGTTCTATACCTCAAACATGCATCTCCCCTGATGACGTGATCATTACACGAAAGTGCTCTTGGGAACTTATCGTGCAAATGGATAAGGTGGATGGAAGGTTAGGAATACCTTGGAGCTAGATAATGCAAGTAGAGAGATAGCGTACATAGGTGTTTAGAAAGGGTGAAAGTGTAGATGGGTGGGTATTGTAGTGAAGATACCACAGTACGCGTTAGAGGAATTCTTATTAGTGTGATAATACTTGCAAGGCTCAGTCCTCGAAAGTGTAGATGGGTGGGTATTGTAGTGAAGATACCACAGTACACGTTAGAGGAATTCTTATTAGTGTGATAATACTTGCAAGGCTCAGTCCTCGCTAACGCGGGAAATGTATTTCTTTTATACATATTCGACATTTTCCGCGTTAGCGAGGTAGCGTCAAAGAGAGAGGACTGAGCCTTGCGAGTATTATCCCACTAATAGGAATTCCGCTAATGTGTACTGTGGTGTCTTCACTACACTACCCAGCCATCTACACTCCCACCCTTTCTAAATACCTTTGTACGCTATCTGTCTACTTGCATTAACTAGCTCCAAGGCATTCTAACCTTCCATCCACCTTATCCATTTGCATTATATGCATTTAGATGACTGTCTTCATCAGGCACCCTCATACGTTGTTGTAGTCATTAGAAACCCTAACTAGTCTTTTTCTCCTAAGTAATTAAAAACAATAAATATTGTGTTACTCTGTAGTCATTTACAGACCCCAACTACTCTGTTACCCCGTTGTTATTAAAAGCCCTAACTACTCTGTTACTCCTTTGTCACTTAAAACCCTAATTACTCTATTACTCCTTAGTCACGAAAAACGCTAACTACTCTATTACTCCTTAGTCGCTAAAAACCCTAACTACTCTGTTACTCCTTACCCACTAAAAACCCTAACTACTCTATTACTCCTTAGTCACTTAGAACCCTAACTACTTTATTACTCCTTACTCACTAAAAACCCTAACTACTCTATTACTCCTTACTCACTAAAAACCCTAACTACTCTATTACTCCTTAGTCACTAAAAACGCTAACTACTCTATTACTCTTTAGTCGCCAAAAACCCTAACTACTCTGTTACTCCTTAGTCACTAAAAACCCCAACTACTCTATTACTCCTTACTCACTAAAAACCCTAACTACTCTATTACTCCTTAGTCACTTAGAACCCTAACTACTCTATTACTCCTTAGTCACTAAAAACGCTAACTACTCTTTTACTCCTTAGTCACTAAAAACCCTAACTACTCTGTTGGCCCCTTATTATATATATATATATATATATTCCTGCTTATGCATCTTGCTGCTCCGTGGATCACGCCATACCATCTTTACTATATTTTCTAGCATTTCTATTATAATATTGCTTCAGAAAAGAAGTCGACTCCTAGAATAAATCGTAACTGAGTATGTCTGCCTCAACAAGAAAAAGAAAATTCGTGCACAGTGACGGAGAAGATTCCCCACAAAGGATGGCTAAGCAAGTAATGCGTGACGAATATAGTATTAGTGACGCGCTGCTTGCAAGCGCTTGCAAGACGGTTTCCAAGCGGAGAAGGGAAAAGGATCATCACTACCTTAAGAAGATTTGTAACCAGCAAAATGTGGGAATCTTTGAGGAATGTTATAAACGGGAAAGGGAAAATGAACATCACCAGGATGTGAAGAATAAGAGACAAAAAGTGGAAATGGTTAAGGAAGATCATAAACGGAAAAGGGAAGAGGATCTTCACCAGCTTAAGAAAATGTGTAAACGGCAAAAACTGGGAATATTTAAGGAATATTATAAACGAAAAAGGGAAAATGAACATCACCAGGATGTGAAGAATAAGAGACAAAAAGTGGAAAAGGTTAAGGAAGATCATAAACGGAAAAGAGAAAATGAAGATCATCAGGATGTGAAGAGTAAGAGACAAAAAGTGGAAATGGTTAAGGAAAATCATAAACGGAAAAGGGAAGAGCAACTTCAGGATGGGATGATGAGTAAGAAGCAGAAGCTGGAAAACTTAACAGAAAACGCTGCGAAACAACAAAGAAAGCTGTATCAAGGCGGGAGTCTGAATGCACCAGTAGTCAGGGATGACTTTGGAACGAATGAAGTCGCCTGTGATGACGATATTATTAGTATGCCTTCGTCAGAAGAATGTTTAAGTGACTCTTCCTGTGAAGAAATTATACCCGTGCGGAGATCGGGAGTCAGTGGAGAACGTCCGTGTCCGTTTAATGTACATCCCTTGAAAAAACCTGACGATAGAATTAGAATGCCTTCGTCAGAAGAATGTTTAAGTGACTCTTGCTCTGAAGAAAGCATACCCGTGTAGTCATTGGGAGCCAAAGGAGAACGCCCCAATCCGGTTAATGCACATCCCAAGAAAGAACGTAAACCATGCCAATTTAGCTCTGACAAATCTTCCAAACATTATCGACTGAATGCGCCAGTATTCAGGGGTGACTTTAGGAGAAATGAAGTCGCCTCTGATGAAGATGAAATTAGAATGCCTTCGCCGACAGAATGTTTTGGTGACTCTTCCTCTGAAGAAATCATACCCGTGCGGACATCGAGAATCAGTAGAAAACGTCCGGATCCGGTCACTGTACATCCCGAGAAAGAATCTGAAAACTGCCAAACCAGCTCTGACGATTCTATAAAACCTCGCTTCCCTTCTCGTGACGAAGAATTAGCTGACGAGGGACCTGTTGACAGTTCCTACTACAAGAAGTTGTACGAAGAAAGTCGACCAACTCCTGAGTTTTCTTCGTCAGAAGAGAGTAACGACGATTCCGCCGATGAGAGGTTTGCTTCTCAGGGATTAGAGGACACTTAGTCGTCAGATTTTGATAGGTATTAGATTTTAGAGGATGATGCTCCACTTCCTGCCTTTGAAAAGAGTGGAGAATGTTCAGATACGACTGCAGGTTCAACTCGTCTCCAGTCTCAAACATACATAAGATCTTTCGTTCAAGTGCGGTATGACCCGGTAAGGAAATTAGTAGTGAAGCGCCATGTAAAGTAGACTGTGACTCTGAAAAGAGCAATAATGGAAGTGGAGGGGAAGATGCATACAATGAAAAGGGCACATCAAACTGAGGATGAAGCTTTTGAAACTCAGAGTTTGGAAAGTTATCTGGAATCGCGAGGCAACTCCTTAGGGAAAGATCGTTTTAATTGAGAGGACCTGAGATACTAGTGGCCGGAGAAGTGGTCGAGTTGTACGTGTTATGGCCGGATGAACTGAGGGATTTTGTTCTTGCCATTCATACGAACTCGATCTTCTTCTGATGGGTGATCGTATATCCCTTTTTTGATACTGAACTTCCTCTTTTCATTATGAACTAGAGGGTAATTCATGAGTACTCATTAACAGTCATATCCTCTAGCAGACGCTGTTGAGTCGTGGCAAAAAGGTGTATAAAGTTAATGTGGAGGGAGATGTAGAATGCTAATCTATTCTGCGGTAAGAGGTGCTCTTCGTTCGCATTTTTTGATTGACATTTCATCCGTACTATTTATCTGGATTTTGATTTCTTTTTTTATTTTTACTGTCTTCTTTCGAAGGAAAGAAAAAAAATATTTTTTTCTTAATTTTTTTAACAGTCAGGACTTTTCAACAGAAAAATATTGAAGACCTTACGTGTAAGCAGTAGTGAAGATGTGCTTTGACCAACGACGTGAAATGTCAGGTCAAAGGCCAGTGGTGTAGTGGAAGTAGTGAAGATGAGGATGGGGTGAAGGATAGCTTTTGACCAGACTTGTATGAGTGTAGTGAAGATGAGGGTTTAGTGAAGATTGCTCTTGACCTTACCCATTAGGGTGGGCTGAAGAGCAGGTTTCGTTAAAAGATAAAATGTATGTGAAAATGAAGATATAGTGATAGTAGAGGTGTTATGAAGAATGGCATTGACTTGATCCGCAAGATTATAGAAAGGAGGAGATGCAGTGAAGGTTTGTGTGAAGCTGAAACTGTATTGAATATGAAAATAAATCATCATGTGTTCTTGAAGTGTGGTTTTGACTTTCTTACATTGTCACGAGAGTGTGTGTTCTTTTAAAGGCCATATTCACTAGCATCCATTCTCTTGCTGTCATGTGTAATGCACCGAATCCACAGCTTGTTTCCACGTCCAGGCCCCACATAACTTTCCATGGCTTATTCCGGCCGCCACACATGCCATGGGTTAGTCCATTAATAGCACATAGACCCATGTATACCACATCGTTACAATTTACTTTATCCCATGCACGCCGTTCACCCTCCTGCATGTTCAGGCCCCGATCGCTCAGTCTTTCTCGCTCCGTCCTTCCACCTCCAAGCTGGTCTTCCCCTACCCTTGTTCCCTCCAATTCTGGCACATATATCCTCCTTGTTAACCTTTCTTTCCACATGTCCAAACCATTTCAGGACACCCTCTTCAGCTCTTTCGACAACACTCTTCTTATTACCACACCTCTCCCTTACCCTTTCATTACTTACTTGACCAAACCACCTCACACCACATATTGTCCTCAAATATATCGAGACAAGAAGATTCTCTCTGACGAGGTCTCGGGGTCAGCTTGTTTATACTTAAGACTGATTAACCGGAATGTTAACAACCTATAATGTCTGGTCATACCTGCCTCTCTCATCACGCACTTTACCGAGTAATTTAATTCTCAGCCCACACTTGTATCTTTGTACAACGGTGTCCACTTACTGTGCACTGCCATAGTATTTCGATGCTTTGGGTGGAAAATCAAAGAATCTCATATAACAGCTTAGTAGTGCTAGATCATTAAATTCTCTTTCGTTTCTTGTCACTCTATCATTCAAACACCATCTTTTTTAATACATCTGATTCCTATCGCGTTTTGGATGTTTGCTTACACTCTATAAGATATCAGTGATTCATCTTCATTTTGGGTGGCATTGTTTTGATCATATCAACACTATCAAACATTACGGAAATAGAAATGTTTAGCTCGTGATTGATTTCATGACACGCAGATCTACCCAACGCCATCTCTCTCCCAAACTATATTGTGTTCCGTTCTTTATGTTTTTCCTAAAACCGCGAAAGATAGAAAAGTACGACTCATTGATCAGAAGGTATTTTCCGATCTTATATGTTATCAGGACTGTGCATTTTATTTTTCTCAACTTTGGCACATTTTCTATAAAATCCCATTAAAAATCACGAAAAACATTGAAGTTCAAAAGTTCAGTGTTCTCCCAAAAGCGATGATATAACAGAGGGACATTGATCTATCTTTTTACGTATTGTGGTTGGATGGTGTGAAGCCGTTCATGTCACTGGAGAGTTTAAGAAGCAATATTATAACCTCAACTCGCATAGAAGTTCCCTCATTACCAACTGGCGTTAGAATTTATCATATACTAAGAAGTATTGTTGACGACATTTCGTGAAATCATCTTATGAATTCATGTTCATGCAACATCCATTATCAAAGGGCTGCTTTTCAATTGTGATTAGGGTCTTTGTCTCATAATTTACGCTGAGGAAGGTCGAAAACCTTTGGACGCAAAGTGCAGCATTATCACGTCTGAAATATTATCATAAACTCTGATCTCCCGTGATTTGTTCTTTCTGATACGCGACCCTCGCAAATGTGCTTATAGTATCTACGTGTGAGATGACCAGTCATGGGATCAATGAACCTTCCCTTCCCTTCCCATGAGGATGTCTGGAAAATTCTTCAGCAGAGGATGAGTTCTAGTGAGGAGCTCACATTACTCCTTCGTCAGCCTGGAACTGTTTTTATAAGCGTGATGCACAGTGCATACAAATGACAATATATCTCGTTTGATAAATCCTTTGCAAACACTGCATACATGACGGCTACACACCGTCCGTTTCCAGCCACCCAAAACTGGTCTGACAAGCGCAGGCTCGTCAGGCCTCTCATAGAAAGAAGGAAAAAATAAGCCTTGAAATATCTAATACCTATAATTTAATCACGCGAGCGAACAGGACCTTCAGGGTTTTCTAACTGCGTAGAGAGATCAGGTTTGATATTTCGTCGCATTATGAGGGGGAAAGCTGATGCATCACGCACCCACAACGTGTTGAGGAAGTTGGGAATCTCTTTAGGTAAAGATGAATGCTTAACCATTGACGATAATGTATTGGTAAAGGTTATCAAGGCTTGGCTGAGGTCGTCATCGCGCAGTATCTACCCCTCCTTGGAGCTCATAAGCCCCTGACAACAGAGTAAGTTCAGGAGAAACATGTCTTGGGAGACATCAGTAATGATACAATATATATATATATATATATATATATATATATATATATATATATATATATATATATATATATA
>JAYMFT010068266.1:0-29036 GCA_038088735.1 Panulirus argus
GGGGTGGATGAACAGCTGGGTTAACTGTGGACCGACTGCCGCAACCAGGATTCGAACCTATGCACTCGACCCTGGGCAGCCCGTGAATGCGCCATGGTCAGGAACGCTAACCACTACACCACGGGATATTTATGGTGTTTGCATTTACTAATTTGAGTGGTAGTGTATTCCAGTGCTCAACCACTCTGTATGTGAAGAACTTTTGTTCACATTGCTAATACATCTGCTTCCTTTTATCATTATACCTTTATTTCTGGTCATTTTGTCTTGGTATAATGTGAATAAATTTTCATATCATATGATATGTTACCAAAATTATTTAGTATTTGAAACTCTTTGATCAGGTCTCCTGAGAGTTTGCACGTTTTAAAAAGAATAATATAAATTCATCAAGGGGGGGAACACCATGAGACTGACAGATGCTGTGACAGGTGGAGATAGGTGGCAGATCTTGCAAGAATAATGTTTTGATGAGGAGTATGCTGTGATGGATCCCCTGAGACTGACAACTTATTTCTGAGTGAAGGGATTAGTTGTATTGCTCTTCTTTGAGTTCACTCAGGTTTCTCTTCATCTTTGATCTGGTTTGGTGACCACACCTGAACAGCATACTGCAACTAAGGTCAAGTCAGGATATTTTGTAGTTTACAAATTCAACTGTGAAATCTAACATCCTATTGGCTTTATTTTATACAGTTAGGCATTGTTTACATTGCTGATAATCACACCTTGCTTTTTATCTTCTTTAACTTCTTTTAGAGGTTTACCAAGCATATTGTACAGGTGATTTATAGTCTTGGCACCAAAAGTGAATAACTTTGCATTTGCCTTCACTCATATCAGTCTATCATCTTTCTTTCCACCCTACCAGTTTATGTAAATCCTTCCAAATCTTCATACATCAACCTTTGACTTGGCTATTTCCCAATTTTGTTGTTGGAAAATTTTAAGAATTTTCTTGTGAATCCATTCATTAGGTATTTGATGTAGATGATGAAAAATATAGGTCCTAAGACTGAGCCATGTGGAACTCTTCTGGACACCTGAAGCCGGTCTGGTGTTTTGTCATTTGGTACCACTCTCTGCTTGCACTGAGAAAGCCAATCTGCTGTCCATGTGCAGATTTGGTCTCCTATGCTGTGAGCTTTCATTTTATATAGCAGTCTTTTATAGGGTGCCTTGTATAAGGTTTTACAAAAGTCCAAGTATGTAATATTAGGGGTATTTTTGAGTCCCAGTTGTGATATATATATGATTAAAAGACTTAATCGTTTCATTAGACATGATCATCTCTCTTAGTTTTTAATCTTTTTTCTTCTGGAACTATTAATTTTATCTGTAATTATTGTTTCTTATGCATTTTCTGAAATTGATATGAGGTTAATTCAGCAAGAGTTTGAAGCACTCTTCCAGGATTGAATATTAATGAATGGGTGTTTTGAATGCCAGGGTGGGTGGTATGGTAAATGAGGGTATAATTGGGGGACATGGGGTAACCAGTGTGAATGAAAATGGCAAACAGCTTGTAGAGTTGTGTACTGAGAAAGGACTGGTGATTAGGAATACCTGGGCAAAAAGCTGGACATACATAAGTATACATGGGTGTACTTACCTACAAGTACCTACATTTGGATGCTGCCATCATGGCAGGGGGTAGTGCGCAACATTTACTGCATAACTTTCGTGTTGGGTGTTGCTATTTTAATCGACCTACACCTATCCTTTCACCAAATATCTTTGCTTTTTGTATAATTTTTTATGCCTACTTTGTCCTTTTATCCATGCATTGTCTTCCTTTGCATGTTTCTGTAGGCATTCTTTGGTGGGATGAATTATTAGATTATGCACTAATGGATAGGCATGATGTAAATGTGCTAAGTGGCAATTGATGGGATGTCTGGTCACCACTTCCTGGTGTAGCCAAGGGTGAAAGTTTGCAGAGGTTTTAGGGAAAGATGAAATGATATAGGTGGAAAGAAGATGGTTAGAGCAAATGAGCTTGGAAGAAGATACCAAAAGAGATTGGATGAAGAATTGCAAAGGAGGAATATAAACATAACTTGGGGCATAGGTGAGGAATGGGAGGTATTTAATGAAACAGTGCTTACATTTGTGAAAGAAGTGTGTCAAGGAAAGTAGGATGTGGGAATGTGAGAAAGGATAGTGAGTGATGGGATGAGGACTTTAAGCTACTAGTGAAAGAGTAAGGAGAGTTTTCAAGGATGTGAAATGCAGGGAAGGAATGCATGTAATTGGGAGATGTACAAACAAAAGTTGGATAAGGCCAAAAGGAAGCTTCCCTCTTTTGGCTTCCCTCCCTCAATTTGCTCCTTCATATCTAGCTTCCTTTCTGGCCGGTCTATCTCTTTAGTTGTTGATGGATCAGCCTCCCCACTTTTCTCCATCAACAACAGTGTCCCTCAATGTTCTGTCCTATCTCCTATACTTTTCTCCTTTTTTCAATGATTTCCTCTCCCACAAATAATCCAGTGCACTCATTCACTGACAACTTAACATTGCATTCTTCCACATCCTTCAATTTTGATCCCTCTTCTGTCACTTGATCTGCATCTCGTCTTGATACAGCTTCATCAGTAAATTCAGACTTGGGCAGGATATCTCTGTGGGGTACACAAAATTTAAGTTTATTGCCTCCAAGACCCAATTTCTACCCATCTCTCTATTGAAAACTCCTCACAGCTTTCGTATTTCCTTTGATGGTTCAGTAATTCCACCTCTTGACTCAATGAACATACTTGGTATTAATGTAACATCCATTTTCTTGGAAACCTAACATTATGGGAATAGCTAAGTCTGCCACTAAGAAACTAGATGTCATGTTTAGATGTTGTAACATCTCTTCTGAATAGTTGCTCCGTTTATACAAGGGATTGATTTGTCCTTTTATGGAGTACTGCTTTCACATTTGGGTTGGATCTAGCTCTGTTTCCTTTTTTGACAGAATTGAGTCAAAAGTGGTCTGACTTATAAACTGTCCCAGGCTAACTTCCAGACTTGATCCCCTTGTCCTACGCTGTGGTATTTTTTCACTTTCTCTCTTCTATAGGTATTACTTTGGCTGTTGCTCGCAAGAGCTGGCTGCTTGTGTGCCCCCACCACTAGCTAGACCATGTGATATTCGGCAAGCTGCTGCATCACATGATTATTGTGTGGCCAACGGCAACTCAGGGGTGTGCCGTTTTGATAACTGCTTCTTTCCCTACACGTCGAAACTTTGGAGCTCTCTACATTCTCATGTCTTTCCCAGTAACTATGACCTGGCTGATTTCAAAAGACAGGTCTTTCACTGTCTCAAAAATTCATAATACTATCCCTGTCTTTTTTTTTCCATTTCTTAATTCTCTCTCTATTTCAATTAGGTCCCTGCCTTGATGTGGATGTTTGTCCTTGAGTGGAGTCTTCAGCATAAATATAACAGGTGCAGGAGTTGAAAAAGAGGGTGCATAAAAGTTGAGGTGAAAGAGTATTAGCAAACATAGGGGAGAATAAGAAAATGTTTTGGAAGCAGGTGAATAGTGTGAGGAGAACATGCAGTCAAATGGAATCATCATTGATGAAAGCTGATGGGAAAGTGGTAACAGGCAAAGAAGGGGAGAAGCTGAGTATTTTGAAAGGTTGTTGAATATATCAGATGATAGGGTGGCATATCTAAGGTGTTGTGGATGTGGAGGTATGTGAAATGAGAGAGTCATGGCAAATGGTTTGTTGAAAAGAGAAGTAGTTGGGAATGCCTTGTGTAGGATAAAGTGTGACAAAATGGTTGCACTGGTTGGGATTGCAGTTGAATTTCTCAAGAAAGGGTGTGACGGTTTTGCTGCTTGGTTAGTTAGTGTAGAGAATATATTTATTGCGTTAGATAAGATACTTGATGACTGGTATAAAGCCTGTATGGTGCCATTGTATGAAGGCATTGGAACAAAAGTGTATGTTCAAATTACATAGTATACATGACAGGTTGTATGGAAGAGTAGTTGTGCACAGGGCATTAGATAGAGGAAGAACAATATGGTGTCAGAAGTGGTATAGGATGTGTGAATCAGATGTTTGCTTTGTAGAATGTATGTGAGAAATGCTTTGGAAAAGAAAAAGATTTGTATGCATCTGGGGAAAGCATATGATAGGGTTGACAGAGTTGCTCTGTGAAAGATGTTATGAATATGTGGTGTGGGAAGAAAGCAACTGGAAGCAGTGGAGAGTTTCTGTCAAGAGAGTAGGGAGAGTGTGCATTAGGGAGACAGGAGGGCGAGTGGTTTCAGGTGAAGATGGGTCTACAGCAAGGGTGTGTGATGTTGCCATGGAATTTTAATCTGTCTGTGGATGGGATAGTGGGAAAGTAAATGTGAGGGTCTTGGAAAGAGGGATTAATAACAGTCTGTTGAGGGTAAGGGCAGGCTAGAGATAAATGAGTTGTTTGCTAATGACATGACTCTGGTGGCAAACTTAATTGAGAGACTTTAGAAGTTGGTGTGTGAGTTTGGAAGAATGTGAGAAAGGAGAAAGTTGGGTTTTAATTTGCAGTGGGGTCTCATCTCAAAGCTCCCCTCTTTTGGCTTCCTTCTCTCAATTTGGTCCTTTATATCTAGCTTCCTCTGTGGCTGTCCTATCTCCATTGTTGTTGCTGGTTCACCCTTTCCCCCTTTCTTCATCAACAGTAGTGTCTTTCAAGGTTCTGTTTCTCCTTCTAATCAACAATTTCCTTTCCTCTACAAATAACCGAAAATACTCCTATGGTGATGACTCAACACTTGTTTTCTTCCTCATTCTTCAAACCTGCTCCTTCTCTCACTCAGTCTGCATATCATTTTGACACAACTTCATCAATAGACTCAGACTTAGACAGGATATTTTAGTGAAATAGACAAAATCTGATCAAGTTTAATGCCTCCAAGACCCAGTTTTTGCTTATCTCTATAAAAAATTCCTCACAACTCTCTCCTTTGATGGATTTGTTATTCCACCTCTTCATTCACTGAACATACTTGTTATTGATACTGTAACATCCACACTTCTTAGTAACCTCTCATTACAGAAATAGCCAGGTCTGCCTCAAAGAAACTGGGAGTCCTGTTCAGATGTCAAAATTTCTTTTCTTCCTAACAGCCACTCCGTTCAAACAAAGGATTAATCAGTCCCTCTATGGAGTACTGCTTTCACCCCTGGTACGGTGCTAGCTCTGCATCTTTATATGACAGAGTTGAGTGGAAAGCAGTTCAATTTATCAACTCTTCCATGCTAACTCTAAATTTCACTCATTTGTTCTAGGTTACATTGTAGATTCACTCCCTCTATTTTAGGAATTACTGTGGTTTTCCTCCTGAGAGCTGGCTGCTTGTGTGCACCCACAGTTAGCTAGACCACACAATATTCAGCAAGCTGTTACATTACATAATTACTGTGTAGCTGCTGGCAACTAAAGGTTGGGCTGTTTTGATTACTGTTACTTACCATACACCTCAAAGCTTTGGAACTCATGTCTTTCCCAATAACTATGACCTATAATTTTTTCAAAGACAGGTTTTCACCTCCAACAAAATTCATAAATACTTTTCTTTGTCTCCTCGTCTTTCCTTTCATTGACCTCTTTTTATTTCAGTTAAGGCTTAGCCTAAATGTGGACTTTTGTCCATGAGTGGGGAAAAAAAAAAATCCTACATTCACATACTCTCCCAAACTCATGCTCCAAATTCTGCAGTTTCTCACTTGAATCTGCCACCAAGGCCATGCCATTAGCAAACAACTTCACACTCTTCTCTCTAAGACACTTGCATTTACCTCCCTCACCACCCTTCCATAAACAAATAAAACAGCCATGGTGACATCACACACCCTTACTGCAGGCCCACCTTCATCTGAAACCATTCACTCTCCTCTCTTCCTACTTGCACATACTCTTGATAAAAACTTATTACTGCTTCTGATAGCTTTCCTCCTATCATATGCTTTGTCCAGCTTCATTGAATGCTACATGCAGATCTTTCTGCTTCTCTAAGTATTTCTCACACTCATTCTTTAAATCAAACACCTGATCCATACATCCTCTACAACTGAAACCACATTGTTCCTCCATAGTCTGATAATCTGTACATGCCTTCATCCTCTCAATCATTCTTTTCTAACACAGCTTATCAACTTATATCCATGTAGTTTGTACACTCACCTTTTTCCCCCTTGCCTCTATACAGTAGCACTCTTTCTACATACATATATTGAAAATCCTAACTAATTAAGCAACAACACAGCAACCCCCTTTCTTAAGAATTTCAGCTACCATCCACACCAACTACTTTGCCACATTTCATCTTATGTATGGCTTTTACCACCTCTTCTCTCTTAACCAAAGCATATTTCATAACTTTCTCACATTACATACACCCTTGACCCAAACACCTTACATCTGCCATCCTGTCATCAAACATATTCAGCAATTCATCAGACACTCACATCATCTTACTTCATCACTACCTGTTATCACTTCTCATTTGCCCTCTTCATCAGTTTTCCTATTTGTTCTCTTAATTCTCCAACAGTTTTAACCTCCTTCCAAAACATCATATTCTCCTTAAGTTACCGATACTGGCTCACCACAACTTTTGTTTGCCTTCTTTATCATCCCAATACCCTCCTCTTGAACTTGTGCCACCTTCTCTTGTACATCTCCCAGTCTTTTGCACTCCTTCCCTGTTAGTACCACCCATTCACCTTTTTTTCTCTTTCACTAACAACTTTGCTTCATATTTTACCTGCATTACCCTTTCTAACCTGACACACACAAAAAAAAAGAAAGAAAAGAAGAAAAAACTTTTGCATACCACACACTTCTCTCACATATGCCAGCACTGCTTAACCTAAATATCTCCCATTCCTTCCTCTCCCCTAGCTTTGTTTTTTCTCACCTTTTGCCATTCTGTAGTCACTCGCTTTCGGTATTTCTTCACACAAGTCTCTTTTCCAAGCTCACGTACTATTGCCACCCTCTTCTTGCCCTTAATGTTTCCTCTTTTCCAAAGTCCTCTACAAATCTTCACTCTTGCCTCCACAAGGTAATGATGAGACATCCCACCAGCTACCCCTTTCACCATATTTGTGTCTAAAAGTTTCCCTTTTACACGCCTATCAATTATACGTAATCCAATAATGCCCAATTACCATCTTTCCTAGTCACATACATATATTTGTGTATCTTTCTTTTTTAAATCAGTTATTCCCAATTACCAGTGCTTTTTTCTTAGCACACAAGTATATAAGCTGTTCACCAATACCATTCACTCTAGTGAATAACCCATGCCTCCCAATTATACCCTCAACTGCCACATTACTTACCTTTGCATTAAAATTGCCCATCACCGCTACCTTGCCTCTTGCATTAAAACTGCTGACACACTCACTCTGTTACTCCTAAAACACTTGCCTCATGATTTTTCGTCTCATGGCCAGGTGCATAAGCACTAATAACAGTGTGTAATACAGTTGTTGTTCCGGGGTAGTAAGTATTATTTCCTAATTTCTTATGCATAAAACATAGAGCAGAAGCCTATTAAGCCTCTGAAATATTGATTTTGTGACCAGGACAGTGATATTTTGAAATTTACCTTTTTCCAGTTGGACAATGGGTGAATTTGCACATTTTTATTCACATAAAGCTAGAAATACAACAACATATGAATCAAAGTTAACATGTATTTACACTAATGTTAAACAAAAGTGATCATAAAAGATTTAGAAGTGAGTAGTTTTTCAAGATTTATGATTTTACTTTAAATCACTTTCATGAATCAGACCCCAAATATAATGTCCCATCATGTTCTCGTTATATGTTCCTTGGTAGTGGCGTTCTGACTGACTGCTTCTACGTAATGCTACCTAATGTTTCTACCTAATGCTCCTACCAGAATGTTCCTGCCTACTAATTCTGTCCCTTGCTCCAACTATTTTGCCAAGAGGCAGGGCTAGCACATAGTGCTCACCACATGAAAATCTAGTTACAAAGAATGAGCTGTGTGGGTTAAGTGATGTCAAGTGTTATGTATGGCAAGGAGAGATTGTATGTTTGTGGACAAAATGCTAGTAGTTCATTTGTCGGTGAATGCAACTTGACAACCACTGAACTGCTGGCTCACTATGCAGCCGTTACTAATCCTCCTGATACCCAGGTGGGTAGTTCTGGTAATATACCTCCCTAGTCATTGACTGTCTACCAGCTTCTGCCTACTTTTTGCTCATGGTGTAACATTGACGAGGCAGAGTCCATCAACATCTTGTTGTGAATATAACCAGTACCCTAATGGATCTGACTGTGCTTAATGGCAAAAGTTTGTAAATCCAAGTAATGCTAAGATAATTGGAAAAGATCTTGGTTATACTTAGAGTTACACAATTGTGAAATTATTGTATAAATTATTTTAATAGTCTGCAGTAAAAAGGATAAAAAGTAGGTGACCCTTTCCACTGTTCCCAACACAACAGATGAAATAGGTGTTGTCAATAGCTAAATGGTTCCCCATTGGACAGAAGCATCCAGTAGACAAACAAAGTCATATAATTTTATGTCTAAGTAATTCTGATATTCTCAGTAAATCTGAGTAGCAGAAGTCATTAGTTATGCAAGTGATTTATTTCAATATCTTAGCTTATCTTGTAAACCTCCATGAGAGTGCATATGAGAACAGCTTCCAGGACAAATTCAGCTTGTTCTCTCTCAGTTGATAACTGGCGGGAATTCAGAGTACATATGGGTGTCACTGTGGATATGTGCGTTGATAGCCCACCATATCATCTAAGTAGCGACTGAAGCCAGCACATCTATTTATTGACTGTTTATGACATCGAAGTATTAGATGATGAATTAGAGTTAAAGTGGAGTTGATAAACTGTTACTATAGGATAGTAAGCATATCAGTTTCTTGTCCAAATCTGGTGCCAGTTCTGTGGGCATTTAGTTGGTCTGTTGTTTTATGGAAATGTTTGTGGTGTAAAGAGTTAATTTTGTGTCTGTCATAAGTGATGCCTAGAATAGTTGGTGTTATGTTGAGGGAACAATTAGCCAGTCAGAGGAACAGGAGGGTGCAGGTTAGATTCATGTCTGTCTGCAGTCAACAGGATGACTGAAAACCTCTATGGAGTTGTAGACATATGTTCTGGGAGAAGGATGGTGCATGCTAGTGAGGTATGTTTGGGTAGGGCAGTTGTAATGGGTGGGGTGTTTGGAGTGTTCTGAGGTTGGAACTGTTTATGTGGATGTCGGTCAGTCTGGCCTGAGTCAGTTGCTGTTCACCCATTGGCTCACACGAGCACTCTTTCTGGTTGTGTTAGTGTCTCCTTCATTGCATCAGTATAGAGTTGTTGAGATTTGTATCAACCCTCCATTTGACATAACAGCACATAATGGCAGCACAGAGCAACCCCTGTTACCACAATGAGAAGACTTCCCATGGCATCACTACACAATTTACAACTCCCAGCCTGTTTTGACATTCACTATAAAAATGCAGCCGTATTGTGGAAGGACTGAATAAGAAGAGAGCAGAAATAAAAGTAGCTGAATCACATGAGGTATTCAACACTTTTATCATTACTGCAAGGTAGAAGAAGGATGTCAAGGTGGTGTTCAAGGCTTTTGAGGACTACTGCCCGCTCATGTGGAATACTACATTTGTGAGGTTTAGGTTCAATCTAAAAAAACAGACACCTTGCTCTCAAATGTGACTTTGAGAAAATTACACCAGACCAGTGTTTTAAGGACTTTATTATGTATAGTAGTAGTGAAAACAAGGTTTATGATTGCTTTGGGAAAAAGATATTTCACTGGAATGTACTGCTGAGATATGTTGAGG
The DNA here is from genome assembly GCA_038088735.1 of Panulirus argus. Taxonomy (NCBI): domain Eukaryota; kingdom Metazoa; phylum Arthropoda; class Malacostraca; order Decapoda; family Palinuridae; genus Panulirus; species Panulirus argus. The sequence continues at coordinate 9,852 of JAYMFT010068266.1, forward strand.
CAGTGGAGTAACACACACACATCAGAGGGAGCAGGAGAAATAATGGATGGCAGTGTACATATATTTGCACATGAAGAGAAGCAGCCAAGAAGTATAGTGAAGCTAGTGGAATAGAATGTTAAGAATCAACAGTTGGGGTGGATCTGTGACAGCAGATATTGTGAAAAGCATTGCAGGAAGCAGAGGGAGTTATGTCCATCTTGGGTTAAGGTGTATATGAGGTGCAAATGGCAAAACCACTTCAGAGTATAAGGCAAAAGTTTTGAGAAGCCAGGTTCACATCATGGGACACATGGGGTTAATGCAGTGGCAAACACATATATCTTGAAAGACTCAGAATTGGAGTTCTAATCTGTAGGGATGGTTTCAGATGTTCAGCTGAAAGTGGTGGAAACAGTGACTTTAAAGATGGGAACAAAGTGCTACACTAAATTTAAGATTGATTGAGGAGCAGATTGCAATTTAATACCCACTCATGTACTTAAATCAGATACAGGTGCCAACTGGTTGAAATTGGTTCAGTGGTCCAGCATGGTTTTGTGCAGATATGGATAGAAAGGCACCCCTTCAGAGGGATGTGTGAAGATCAAGGTGTCATGGAGTAAGTGTTCATGGAACCTAGATTATGAACATCTCAGGGTTAAATTGTATCACTCTATCTTAGGTTACAAAGCAGTGTGTTTTAGATTTTGTTGGAAATGAAGATGTTGAACCTGTTGGGAGAAAAGTGTGAAGCCATTACCATGCAACACAAGAGTTAGGCAAAGCCATTACTAAAGATACGCTTCTGCAACAATATCAATAGGTATTTAATGGATTAGTTGGCAAGATGGCTCTGCTGTATGAAATGAGAGGATGCCTTTAGTGCAACATGCGCCACATCGAGTACTGTCAGCTGTATGATCTGAAATGCAAAAGTAGTTAGGGTATTTGGAAGAGCCGGCAATCATTTCTAAACTTGAAGTACCAATGGACTGGGTGTCATCACAGGTTTTGGTGCCAAAGAGAAACGGAAAGCTCTGGATTTTGTTGATCTAAGGAATCTGACTAAGACAGTTTTAAGAAAGCACTAACTGCCAGATATTAAGGACATTGGCACACAAGAGCTCCTGCTTGACTACAGTCAGTACCCTCTGTGGTAGATACAGACGGCTCTGGATGCCTTATGGGATCTGTTCCACACTTGAAGTCTTTGTGTCACATGCATGAGCTAATAGGTCTACTGAGAGTTGAAGTATTACCTTATGATTTCAATATTTGTGGCTGTAAAGGAAGCGATTCAGGAACATTAAAAACAACACCAATTTTTACATTGATGCTGGGAGTACCTTATGGCTCTGGGAGTGAACAAACCTCAGCTCAAATTTGGAGATGGGACCCTTAATTGGCCTTGTAGTAATGCTGGAGGGAGGTAAGCCTGCATTTCAGAAAGTTCAGTCCTTGAGGGAGATACTTTCCTTGACTGGTTTATCATGTCTCCAAAGTTTCATGGGAGTGATTCAGTACCTGTCCAAGTTTTTGTCTAGGCTGGCAGACATGACCAGACCTCTAAGGAAAGTGACTGCTTATGTTGCAGGTTGCTCAACAGCAGTCATTTGAAGATGCTTAGAGACCTGTTTGAGCAGCACCTGTTCTATGATATTATAGTATGAAGGATGAAGTACTGTGCAGTGTGATTCCCCACAAACTGGGGTGGGCACATGCTTATCCGGGAGGATCAGCTGGTCTCATTTGCATCTCTTTCTCTTACAAGTGTCAAGCAACAGCATGCATAGATATATAAGGAGTCTCTATTGTGTTTACATGTGAATACTTCTGTTAGTATTTGTTTGGATGTAAGGTTGAATCTAACTTTTAGGATAGATATGTTTGTATACATATATTTTAGAATTGGTGATCAATAAAAACTTGCATTGAAGAATGAGGAGATTTTTACATCTGTGTGTTATGCTACCATATCATGGATGCCTTTTCCCCTCTCATTTTTACTCTGACATTCAAAAATCTGAACCATATGTGCAGACTTGAGTAGCAAACTATTTCCATACTGATAATTACTAATGTGATGTGCCTATAGGGTTGGACATGCTTTTTATTTGCACTGCATGAATAAGGTATAAGTGATAATGTACTCAAAATTTATCTACTTCACAGGCAGCAGGCTAACAAAGAGCAGGGATGTCTATTTCCACTGAAACAGACTTTCTGCTGCTCTGACAGCATTTGAGTTTCAAAGATATTTGAGGCTTTTTCTTGAGATAGTTGTTTGAGAACTGTTATTTTGTCCCAGTAATCACCTCATTAGTATAATTCTTACATTTGTTCCTTGCAGATACACGCCACTGTTTTCAAAAGCAGATCATCTTTAGCAACCACACAGAATACAAAGTGGAATATATGCAAAGTGGGGCCTTTTGTATTTTGGTTGATAACCTTCCACAGCATGCAACTTACACTACTGTAAAGGTTTGTGGATCAGAACTGTTACTAATTTTTTTTTACTGTATTTTGAGTTGCAAGATTTTTTATTTGAAGTCAGTGATGTCATTATCACTTGTAAAAAACTGATTTTTGATTAAGAATTTTTCATTTAAAATTCTCATTTTGTGGATAGGCTTAGTGAACAAGACACATGCCTGAGGTCTGAACTTCATAGGTTGGAATCTTGGGCAGGTCAGGTGGCCTACAGTTCACCCAGCTGTTCATTTTCCCCTTAGGTTTGTTGGATAAATTGGGTACCTGCCTTAGATATGAATCATCTTTAGCTAGGCTGTAGCATTGGAAGCACAGTCTCACCAAAACACATCTTACTTCAAATGAGTCCACATTTTCCTGCTACAGCAAGGAGTGTTGCCTCTGGAAAGAGATCCTAGTAGAACCTGGATATTTTCTTCAAAAGAGTTACAGGGGTACTTATATGTAAAATGTAAATGCCAGACTGATGTGGATGAAAATGAGAGTGGATTGCAAGAGTTGAATAATTATTAGCGAGTATGCACATAGCGATGTGGATGAAAATGAAGGTGGATTGCAAGAATTGAGTAATTATTAGCGCTTATGCACCTAGCGTGAAGAGAAAGATCATGAGAGGCAAGTGTTTTGGGAACAGCTGAGTGTGTCGGTAGTTTTGATGCAAGACTGGGTATTGGTGATGGGTGATTTAAATGTGAATAATGTGGCAGTTGAAGGTATAACTGGGGGGCATGGGGTATTCAGTAATATGAGTGGTAGTGGTGAACCGCTTGTGGAGTTGTTTGCTGAAAAAGTACTGGTGATTAGGAATGCCTGGTTTGAAAAGAGTGACATACACAAGTATACATATGTGAACAGGAAAGATGGTTATTGGGCATATTGAAGTACATACTAATTGATAGGCATGCAAAAGAGAGACTTTTGGATCTGAATGTTCTGAAAAGGGCTGCTGGTGGGATATCTGATGATTACCTTTTGGAAGCAAGGATGAAGATTTGTAGAGATTTACAGAGAAGAGGAAATCTTATAGTGAGAAGAGATTGGTGAAAGTAAGTGAGCTTGAAAAAAGGGACTTGTGTGAAGAAACACCAAGACAGATTAAGCTTACAGTGGCAAAAGATGAGAGTAAACGAAGCTAGGGGAGTGGATCAGGAATGGGAGGTATTTAGGGAAGCAGTTCTGGCATGTCCAAGAGATGCAGTGGCATGCATAAGGTGGGGGGTGGGCAGATAAGAAAGGGAAGAGTGGTGGGATGACAAAGTAAAGTTGCTAGTAAAATAGAAAAGGTAAGTATACGGGTGACACTTACAGGAAGGGGTGCAAATGATTAGGAGATGCAAAACAGGAAGCAGGAGGAGGTCAGGAGGAAGGTCCAGGGGTTTAAAAAGAGGGCAAAAGAAAGATGGGGAGAATAACATGCTTTGAAAGGAGGCTGATAGTGTGAGAAAAACAAGAGAACTAATGGGAACATTGGTGAAGGGGCAAATGGGGAAGTTGTAACTGGAAGTGATGAAGTGAGAGGGAGATGGAGTGAGTATTTTGAAAGACTTGTATGTGTCTGGTGATAGGATGGGGGATGTAGAGTGTTTGGGAGGGGGTGGCATGCAAAGTAAGAGAGTCATGGTGCTTTGGTGAAGAGAAGAGGTGGTGAAAGCCTTATGTAAGATGAAATATGACAAGATGGCTCAAGTGGATGGTATTGCAGTTGAATTTCTTAAAAAAGGGGTTGACTGTGTTATAGATTGCTTAATTAGGATTTCGATGTTATGTAAGGATCATGTTGAAGTGCCTGAGGATTGGCAGAATGCATGTATTTTGCCATTGTATAAAGGAGAGAGGGACAAAGGTGAGTGTTCAAACTATAGAGGTATAAGTGTGCTGAGTGTACTTAGTCAAAAGTTGTATGCAAGCATAATGATTAAGAGGGTGAAGGCATGTACATAGCATAGCATCAGATTATGGAGGAACAGTGTGGTTTCAGAAGTGGTAGAGGATTATGTCAGGTGTTTGTATATGACATTTATGGATGTGGAGAAAGCATATGAAGGGGGTTGATAGATATGCCTTGTGGAAGGTCTCAAGAATACATGTTATAGAAGGAATGCAGCTAGAAGGTGTGAGGGGGTTCTTATCAGAGATGTAAGGCATGTATGTGAGTAAGATGAGAGGAGAGTGAGTGGTTCCTTTGGAAGGTTGGCCTGCAGAAAGGGTGTTTGATGTCACCATGGCTGTTAAATTTGTTTATGGATGGGGTGGTGAGGGAGGTAAATGTAAAAGTCTTAATGAGAGAGGTGCATATGCAGTCTGTAGGGGATGAAGGGGCTTGGGAGGTGAGTCAGTTGTTAATTGCTGATGACATAGCACTGGTGGTAGGTTCAAGTGAAAAAACTGCAGAAATTGATCAAGTTTGGAAAAGTGTATGAATGGTGGAAGTTGAGAGTAGAGGTGAATAAAAGCAAGGTTATTAGGTTTAGCAGGGTAGATGAACAAGTTAGTTCGACTGTGAGTTTGTTTGGAGAAACTTTGGATGAATTTAAGTGTGTTTGATACCTGTCAGTGAACCTGGCAGCAAATGGAACTGTGGAAGCAGAAGTGAGTCATAGGGTGGGTGAAGGGGTGAAGGTTCTGAGAGCATTGAAGAATGTGTGGAAACAGAGGTCATTCTATGGGAGGGTGAAAATGGGTATATTTGAAGGTATAGTAGTCCCAGAAGAATTTTATTGATGTGAGGCATGGGCTGTTGGTGAGGATGTGTGTTTGATGTGTTGGAAACAAAATGTTTGATGACAATATTAGGTATGAGGTAGTTTGATTGAGTAAGTAATGAAAGCATAAGAGAGAGGTGTGGTCATAAAACGAGTGTGGATGATAGAGCTGAAGAGAGTGAGCTGAAATGGTTTGGACAACTGGAGAGAATGAGTGAGGAGGGGATGACGCAGAGGAAATATGTTTCTGAAATGGACGGGACAAAGAGAAGGGGAAGACTAAATTGGAGATGGAAGGATGGAATGAAAAAGATTTTGAGTAATGAGCGCTTAAACATGCAGGACGGTGAAAGGCAGGCATGGGATTGAATGCATTGGAACATAGCATTATACAGGAGTCACCATGCTATCACTGGACTGAACTAGGGCATATGAAGCAGCTGGGGAAACCACGAAATGGACTGGAGGGCTTGGTTGTGGATAGGGGGCTGTGGTTTCAATGCACTGCACATGACAGCTAGAGAATGGATGTGAGCAAATCTGGCCTTTGTCTTTTCTGCTCCTAGTGCTTCCTCGCTAACATGGGAAACAGCGATCATTGAATGAAAAATGTGTACCTACTTACATCCCGCCTCAGAATCCTACTAATATACGTGCCTTACACCATTGATAAATACTTTTCACTGCTTATAGCTGCTTTTTTTCTCCACTATAAATTCACAAGACCTTCTTGAATGCATCTGTCAACCTATCATGTGCTTTTTCCAGATATATAAATGCCATTTATAGATCCTTCTGTGTCTCTTAAGTATTTTTCACACACATTCTCTAAAGCAGTGGTTCCCAAACTTTTTTCTGCCATTTCCCCCTGCACCTAGTTCAACCATCCAGATTTCCCCCTTCATGTGTACGAGGGAAAGAGTAGTCAAAACACACTGTGAACCAAACCTGGTAGATATGGTGCCGCCCATTTACCACTGGCATTCTCTCTCTCTCAGACATGAGAAAATCCATCTGAGATTGTTTTTATTGCTAGTAGGCAGTGTAATTATTTCCCCCCTGGTAGCTTCAAATTTCCCCCATTTTGGGAAATGCTGATCTAAAACAATGCACTTCCTCAAAGCTCTATCCATTCAAACTCATACTCCAGCTAACAAAATTCTATCTACTTCTAAACCTAACAAAATAACTTTTTTTCACATTTACTCTCAACTGTCTCCTTTCACACCAAACTCAAACTAATTTCAGTAGCTTGTCACTCAAATCTGCAACCAGCATCATGTCATCACCAAACAGTAAATGATACACCTCTCAGGCCCCCCATCCCAACAGAATGCAGACCTGTCCCACTCTCCAAAACACTGTTCAAAAAGGTAATTACAGTTATCTACTAGGACCATCTTCATTCCTCCATTTCAAACCAAAAGGTGGTCTAACTTGGCCATACATGAATACTACAGCGACTGTCATCTGTGTCAGTCAAGCTCTCAACTTACCCTCCTCCCTCCTGCAGTAGCCCCAGGAGACCGGATGATGACTCACTTATTTTTTTAGCAACACCATGGGACTCCTGATCCACTTCTTTTCCTGTTCCTGTTTCAGCAGTAGCTACTGTTGTAGAGCTGCTGCTTCATGCCTTTATATATATATCAATACAGCATTGTTGTCCTTACTTTCCTGGAGAGTGTTGTAACAGTATTACACCAAAATATCTTAAAATCAAAACCATTTTAGGGTATAACCAGAGGCTCCCTCCAACAGTATCAGCCACAAACATGACTATAATTATGCTCACATTAGATTATGATGGTTACATTACAAAATCTTCATTCAAACACATGAAAAAATTATACTTAATGTAGAGTATATCATTAGAATATACACTTTCCAGTAAAGTTATCCTCTTCATGAGTGTACCACACTGGGAAACCTAAGAACTAAGAGAAAAATATATTTCACTCCCTTAAAATCCATGAAATTACATTACACTGTAAAGCAGCAACTCTTTAAATGTTGTGGATGGACTAAAGCCCCTTACTGTAATTCAAAAGGTACAGTATTTACATCTATAATTTTGTCTGAGAGCATCTCATGTTTGGATTGGGTTTTCAATTTGACATATCTGTCATACGAGTATTTACTGAAGGTTCTGATCTCTATAGGAGACAAAGAGCTCCATTAGTTCTTAGAGTTCTTAGTACCACATGAAGTTTGTGGTTACTCGTAAATGCAGTGCTACTATGTAACTGTAAAAAAGTTTCATCTCTATATAATTTTTCCTTTAAGTTTTGTTCACTCATGTATATCTATAGTTCTATGTGTATAGAAAAGACATGTTTTTTTGCATGAAATCATAGTCTATAATCTATGATGTCATTTCAAGCTATGACAAAGATTGACAAGGATATGATCTAATATGCCATGTACACTACATCCATAGATAAAAAACATAGTGTTCATTTTTTAGAATTCTAGATTAGATATCCAGCATGAAGCAGCTTTTATAAAGCTGCAACTTCCAGCAATTCAGGCATGTGGGTCAAAGGTGTACACACCTCAGGCTGCCGCCACTCTTACTTCAAAGGTTTCCCATCAGGTTAAGCCAATTTTCCTCTGTTGGATTTCTACCTCTACAACTCCAACACAAATCATCTTTCTTTCCTGCTGTCTGATGGTACCTCTCATAGTTACACCCTTTTACAATATTTCTCTATGTCCTTCATCGTTTTTTCTCTCATTCATCCTTCTCATTAATAACTTCTGCCTCTCCCTCTCACTTAATCTCTTTCACTTCCATTCATTCTAACTTGCACTTTCTTACTTTTTCATAAATTCTATTTTATTCCTTTCTAATTGTTACTATCACCCCTACATCCACATCCTTAGTGCAGACCAAGGGTAATGTATGTCCCACTTCATTCTTCGTTGGGAAAAAAAAAAAAAAAAAAAAAAAAAAAAAAAAAAAAACTTGCACACAACAATCAGACAGAAAACGTTATTGTTTATGACAGAAATATTGATAGGTGGTAGGCAGCCGCCAACAAGGGAGGTATATTACCAGTACTATCCACCTGAGTATGGGGAGGGTTAGTGACTGCAAATAAATAAACAAGCAAATTTTATTTATTCTATCTATATCTCTGATGCCTGATTTATAATAACCCCTGAACCAATTTTAGTCTAAGAAAGATTTTTGATTGTACCCATGACCTCATTCTAAAGGCTTCTGCAGTCTAAGGCTGCACTGTTTGCATTTGCAGGAATATGTAAATTACTTTGGAATGAGAATTTCTTTGATGAGACTTTACTTCCAATGATACAGCCCCTCCAAAGGTGACTTTTCACTCACAGTGTAACCTCCTGCATGTGGAACTCTTCAACATCAAACAAACAAACAAAAAATCATATATATCCTTTCATTTATTATGATAATTACTTGACATTTCAAGACTTAAAAAGATAACAAATTCTCTATCTACGTATAATTTCATCAAGTGTGCAACTATCACAAAACAGATCAATCATGCAAGTATATACAATTATGTGACATGTCATAAACATACCAATCTAAAAAGTCACAATTTACAGGTAATTACAGGTCATTATAAGACACTAAAAGGTGTGGTCTGTCAAAAACTACAAAAGAATACACAATTGTCAAAAAACTTTACACTGGATATCGTAAATCAACGTAGTTAAAAAATTTTCAAATGCTTGCTGAAAATATGCATCAATCCACATAAATTCATATAGTTTGGAGTTATCACCATCATGACATGATTTACATCCACAAACCTTATTGCTGCTTTGAGTAATCGTTGAAATCAAAGAGGCAGCCACCAAAGGATTATCATTCATGACTCAAGTTAAAGAGATATTAGGGAAGGATGTCTTTGAAGTCACCACCATCATGACCTTAGTCTGAAGAACTCAGTAAGAACTTTGAAATAACCACCTTCATTCAATATTAATGGTTCTGTACATCCTACACTGCTGTCAGACATAATATAAAAATCTATATCCAAAAGCATTTAACCTAGTTGTGAAGAAAAATTTCTTCTATGTATAAAATGCTTGTTATATCTTACAGTTCTCTAAAAGTACTGAGCTTATTCTACTTAAAAATTAACCTTCCTACTCTAGTTTGGAGGCAATTCCTCTGGAGATCTATAAAATGTTGTGCTACATACTATTTTACATAATTTTCCCTCTAAATGAAGGAAAGTTAAGTATGTGTTTATCAACACAAAAAATCTGCTAGAAAACACTTGGGTATAGGCTGTATCATGTTGTAAGTGCTGCAGCCAAGGACACAATAAGATATTCTCGATAATGAATAACTAATACAAATATCATTAATATCCATCCTTCAGATGTTATGAATCAGAGCCTAGTTTATAAATAAAGTTGTTCTACTTTATATGTCCTGGTTCAGCCCTCTAAAAACATATCTTCAGTTACCTCACACATCAGTAACTTATACTCTATCTCTGATGCCTGTTCCCTTCAGGAACTCCCTTAAAGGGGTGGCCATGGCAAAAGTGTCTCCATAACTAGTAAGCTCCAGTTCCACTTTATAGTTTTAACGGCCTCACCCTTAATGGGCCACTGGCAGAGGGCAACTCCGGCACAGTTTTTACTGAGGCTCCTACCTAATGTTCCAACCAACTACTACTACCTGATGTGTATACTTAATGTTACAACCTATTACTCTGCCTAATGCTACCACATAATATTCCTACTTACTACTTCTACCTAATGTTCCTGTCTAATGTTTACCTCCTACTATTTTGCTAAAAAGAAGGGCTAGTGCATAGTGCTCACTGAAGAAAGAGTTGTGCGAGTTAAGCATTGTCAAGTGTTGCGTGTGACAAGGAGAGACTGTACATTTGTGGGCAAAATACTAGCAGTCAATGTGTGGGTGAGGTAGAAAGAAAAGACAGCTACCCGGGTCAGAGAAGTGCAACTTGACAACCAATGAAGTGCTGGCTCACTCCGCAGCTGTCACTAACTTAACCTATACCCAGGCGGGTAGTAACTGTATTAACCTCCCCAGTCGGTGGCTGCCAACCAACTACTACCTGCACCCATCCCCAAAAACATAACCCTGGCAAAATGTACACACACTGAATTCACCCAACAAGCACTAAACAACCAACCTCCCAGGTCAGTCTTAAATTCCAGCCCACCAGACACACCCTATTAGGATCCAGACTCCCCACATAAACATGAGTTACATTCTCCTGCTTATGCTCTGGAAATCAATCCTCACTACAACACTACAAATGCCACCAGCATATCCCAAGGCCCTTCATGCCCATGATGCACTTACAATGAAAAAGACACTGAGCACTCACTACTCAATTGCCCTGCACTCTCTACATACAGTCGCACACACACATTCCTGCCTAATGTTCTAACCTACTACTTGAACCTGATGTTCCCGCCTCATGTTCCAACCTGCTACTTTTACCTAATGTTTCTACCTAATAGTCCTGCCTAATGTTCCACCCAAAACTTCTCCAACCATTATGCCAAAAGGCAGGGCTAGTGCAAAGCACTCACCACAGGAAAATCTAGAGTTATGAAGAATGAGTTGTAAGAGTTGTGTTGTCAAGTGTTATGTGTGACAAGGAGAAATTGTATGTTTGTGGGCAGAATACCAGCACTCCATGTGTGGGTAAAGCATAAAAAACAGACAGATACCTAGACCAGAGGAGTGCAACTTGACAGCCATTGAAGTGCTGGCTAACCATGTTGCAGTTACTAACCCTCCTGATACTCAGGCGGGTATTACCAGTGATATACCTCCCTGGTTAGTGGCTGCCTACCAAAAAAATCTTGAAAAAACATAAATGGACTGCTAAGAGGCCGTGATCCACATAAGGCTCATGCTTCTAGTATCTGCTGAAGAATTATGCACAAATTCGTATAAGGCCACTAGAAATGTTCAAAATGTAAATACAAGAACTTAATGTGCCAAGGGTGTAGAAGGCAAATGTGATACCTATCTGTAAATCAGGGGACCAAAAAGTAGCACTGAACTACAGAGCAATCTCTCTGATACAGTGTGCTTTGTAAAACACTGAAAAAAATAATCAATTGCAAAGGAGAAACTACTTAAGTGGGAGACATAATGGATTTTGGAAAAAAAAAAATCATGTATAAACATACCTCTTATGACTGCTAAAAGAGAGTAAGCTGTGTTTTAGACAAAAAAGTAGGACAGGTACGACTGTGTATATCTAAACTGCCACAAATCATTTGCCACCTTGGTAAAGAACCTGGATCTTCTGGCAGGAATAACAGAAACTCTTCTGATGGATAAAAAAAATACCTTTGTGGAAAGGAACATATAAAGCATGTCTGAGGAGCCTTTTTAAAATGGGTTGGCATCAAAAGTGATATGCCATGGGTTTAACTCATAGGACCATTGCTCTTTTTGAATTATATAAATGACTTACCATAAGAACTACATTTAAAGCTGAATCTGTTTGCAGATGATGCTAAGGTCATAAATGTAATGAACAATGATGAAGATTGCATCAACTTTTAAGAAGACCTAAATAAACTCCAAAGCTGCTCGGTTATATAGTGGATAAAATTCAACCTGAACAAATACAAAATAATGAGATTGGGAAACAGAGAAAGATGGTCTCAATATGAATTATATCTAGAAGGATATAAACTGCAGGAATCTGTGTATAAAAGGGGCTTGAGAATTGGCATTGTGCCATGCCTATTGTCAGAGTTACACCTTAGGAGAACTATATATGGAGACAAACTGTCTGCCAGCAAATATTAGAAAGGCACTGAAGTACACACAGTAAAAAAATGAGCTCAGTTTTCTGTGTGAACTGTATGACACTATGGAAAGAGGATTTTGAGAATGGCCATTAGTCTGACCTCACAATGGTAGCCCTGCTTTCATGATACTGTACTATAAATTTTACAAGTAACATTTCCTGTCATTTGCCATAATAAATTTTATGTTGATTTCATATTTCAATGGATATAACTATAAAGTGTGGCTACCACAACTATTAGGAAATCTGTCTCACAATCATGCTTACCAACCTACTAAGACAACTCGTATTGTAACGAACACCACAATTCATAGAACTCATCCAGGAAGATAAATCTTTTACAGATTGTATCAGGGGAAATATTCAGCTGTCTGTAGATGTCCTATAATAGGCCAAAACTAGAATACATTTCTCAAGTGTGGTCACTGCACTTAAAGAAAAGCCAAAACTCGAATACATAGACGGTATCAGAATGCAGACAGTTTAGTTCAGCGAGTTTAGAAGTCATAAATTTGTTCCACGGAAATGAGAACAGCACAGGGTAACTTGATGATGATCTTTAAGTTTTTAAACTAGTCTGATGATAACAAATGTGAACAGTTCTTCAACAAATGCAAAGAAAGAACGACCAGAGGCCTTACATGAAATCAGGTGAAAATATTAAAAAATATAAAAAAATGACTCTTATAGTATAAGAGCAGTGGACGAACGGAATAAATTGCGAGATGAAATCATTAATGCTGACAGCATACATTAATCTAAAAAGATGTATGATTGCAAAGAAAGTTCAAGAGATGGGTATCCATGAGTGCAGAACTCCCTTCCTGTACCATTAAAACATAATTATACACATACCTGCACATATCATACACATTCTTTTTCTTTCTTAATTGTTTGCCATTTCCCGTATTAGTGAAGTAAATTGGTGAATAAGTATGAAAAAAAGGATGTGTGTGTGTGATGTGTGTAGGAACGAGTTTAATTATCTGAATTCATGGTATTTATCACCACAGGAAAATCTAAAGTTCCTAAGAATGAGTCATGCGAGTTGCAATGTCAAGTGTTACATGCAACTCGGAGAAACTGTATGGTTGTGGATAAAATGCCAGCAGTAAACATGTCAGTTAGGCAGAATGAAAAGACAGCTACCTGGGTCAAAAGAGTGCAACTTGACAACCACTAAAGTGCTGGCTCACTATGCAGCCATCATTAACCCTTCTAATACTAAGGCAGGTAGTACCAGTAATATACCTTCCTGATCAGTGGCTACCTACCAACTAATCACCAACAACTATCATTGCTCTTATACTATAAAAAATACACACATTCAAAAGCACAAATTCATTATTGAAAATCTAAAAGCAATTATTCACATTAGGTAGTACTCAAAACATAAAACTTCCACCTAATGAAACTTGTTCACTATGTTGATATCCAGGCAGTAGTTACATCTTCCCAAGCTGTGTAAATACATATTATCAACAATATATGCATTCACATAATAAACAAAAATTTGATGCATAATGAAGATAAAGCTACTTTGTTGATATACTGTTAAACTGCTATTTATTTCCTTAATGAAAAATCAGTGTGATGACACATCAATGAGAGACTTTTTGCTTAGGTTGGCTATTGAATCTGCAATGACAGAAGCTGTTGCACGCTGATAGCCTCCACTGGTTAACATAACAATTGGAATATTTCGTTGTCTTACTTTCTGGAATACTATTTCATCTCTCTCGATAATACCCTGTAAATAAATGAAAGGATTATTAACTGCTGTAACACTTTGTACAAGGTAAAAGAAAAATTTCAATGCTTTTATTCTAAAACAAAGAGTATGTGGAAGAAACTAAGACTTGTTTCTGTGCTTACATACACTTCATAATCAACTACTGATAAATAGTAGAGCTATGAAAAAAACAGAAAGCTAAGTCTTTCCTTTCTCAAAACGTTTACTTGATTGTAAATGATGTCTCCGTGGGTCCTTGCTGATCAAAAATGAAAATAGGTAATCTTTCTTTTATGTACCTTAACAGAGTGCATTCAGAAACAAATGAGTAAAGCCTCATTTGCACACAGCCACTCTTTAGCTGTCATGTACAGTATAAATGCACTGAAAACCAAACCTACCATCTAATGCTAAGCTTTATGGTTTACCTTGATTGCTTTATAATTCTGGGTCAGCCTACTTACAGCATGTCAGTCCCACAATACCACATCTACCTAATTCATTCTATCTCATGCACATCTCCCAGCCTCCTGAATAGTCAGGCCCAGACACCCAAAAGCCCCCTTCACTCCATCCTTACATTTCCTTCTTGGACTTCCCCTCTTACGATAAACATACTCTCTAAACCTAAAAAGAATAATTAGTTTTAAAGTATGAAAAGCTTTCTCTACAGGGCTGTGTCCTATGAATCATAAGAGATGTCCTGGGTCTCTGGGGCTTTGAAACCTTGTACCCCCATCTTGCTGGTGAGGCATATGCATCTCAACCTTCATCAACTACCTGCTAGGTAGTTAAAGGAATGGTTCAGCTTAAATCCACCCTTTGCCTCATCAACAGATCCCACTCAATCATGATGTTATGGTCCCATGGTTGTCAATCAAGATACACCTAATTATTCTCTGTGATCAACATCAGTTCAATAAAGATTTTTGAAAGAGAAGGGAAGGAAGGGCAGGAAATAAGTGGATAAGTGGACCTAGTGCCCCAGAGAAAAAGAACTTTTCATACTTAAACACCTATTTCTTTCCAGTGTCATTTTGTCCTGCAAGCCAAGAATGCCAATATGAAGGAGGCTCGATAGAAAAATTTTTGTCAAAGAAGCTTGGTTGCCTTAAAAACAATATCAGATGGTGAACATATCACTTTTCCAGGAGAAATATCAAAAATACCTCAATGATTTACTCAATAAATATATAAGAATACGATAAAACATCACAAAAGTAAAGTTAGAGCATCACTGACAAAGTATTTATATAAACAGCGTAAGTTCTGCATATTCTATAGCTTTACATTTGGTAAAAACTCAGCCAGAAAGAAAAGTGGCAGTGCTCCAACAAAGTGGCATGTTTTTAACAATGTTGGCAAAAATCAAGCCAAACATCTAATGAGAAAATGCAATGTTTTCACTGAGGTCAAGCCATGCACCTAACAGTTAAGCAAGACGATAAATGCTGGCAGTTAACATGGTTATTTGATGAAATGAAAGTTCAAGAAATAAGGCCAAATGAGTGTAAGACTCTCTCCTTGTATTGCGCAGTACAAATACGTAAACAAATACACATGGGTAAGCACTACTGTCATTTCATCTTTTCCTAAAATCACTAAATATTTTCACACTTGCCTCAGCCAAGAAATGACCAGAACTTTCACCAACTGCTCCTTAGCACATTCACTTCCAACAACCTATACATTGCAAGTCTGTCAATAGTACACAATCCAATAACATGCACCGACATCCAAACCCACTCACCCATGGATACTTTTTTTTTTCATACTTGATCACCGTTTCCCACGTTAATGAGGTAGCACCAGGAAAAGACAAAGAAAGGAAATATCCATTCACATTCATTCTCTAGCTGTCATATGCAATGCATCAAAGCCACAGCTTCCTATCCACAACTAGACCTCACAGACCTTTGCATGATTCACCCTGGATGCTTCACATGCCCTGGTTCAGTCCACTGACATCACATCAACCCCAGTAGACCACATCATTCTAATTCCAATCTACCTATCTATCTGTCTACATCTCTGATGCCTGTTCCTTCTGAGAACTCTCTCAAGGGTATGGTCATGGCAAGATACTCCATAACTAATGAGGTCCAGTGCCACTTCTTTGTCCATGGATACTTATGTTCACACTATCTTTGAAACCATATACCCCAAATCACCATTCCTTTTTCATCATACAACTTAACAAGCTGCTCCCCATTTTTATTCACAATGGGTATCCCATGCCCCCTAATCAAACATTTAATTTCCTCATCCATTATTGCATTCAAATCCCTTGCTGCAAGGACTCCATCCATTGCATTAGCTTCTAAACATTCTGACATCTCAGTCGCTTTCAAACTGCAATCCTTGCTTGACTGCTCCTCCTGTTCCTGCTTTTGGAAAGTGATAATACAAGAAGAGCATTTCTACCCCTTATACCTATCCACATTAATCGCCTATTAGGGATAAAGGATATATATGATTAAAAACAAGGAATAGCATGAATTAGGAGTTGTCAAGTTATGCAGCACATGTTAAATAGAAAGACTGTGTTTGTGAATTTAGTTATAAAAATCTACATGTATATGTGACAGAAAAGGAAAGACAATAACCTGAACTGCAGTGTTGTCTCATTATAATGGCATCACTATTCCTCTCAATAACCATTGAGTAGGATCTCCCAAGTCAATGCCTGCCTACCACCTACTACAAAAAGAAGAAATATAAAGTCTGCAATAATATCTGAGAATATACCAAAATATATATCAGCAATATAGAAGTCCAGCATAAAAGTTGGAAAGTTTATTCCATGTAATACCATTAGAGTTAAGAAAAATGCATGGGAAAACAATAGAAGCATTTAAAGAAAACTTGATATAAGAAAGAGTTAAGTTCCAAATGAACACAGGATTGTCAACAATGGAATGTGTATGGCAGCAGAAAAAAACAACATCAAACAAGATGTGTAAGAGTCCTAGATGAACACAGGCTTGACAACTTAGAAATATGTGTGACAGCAAGGAGAAATAGCAATATTCATAGAGGAAGATGAACCCAGGATTAACAACAATGGAAAGTGTGCAGCAGCTGAAACAGAATTATTCAAATGCATGCCCTGCCTTCTCAGCAAAATCTTGCAGTATGCACATGTAAGTAAGTAGGATACTCTGCAAAAGCAATTTCATTCAGTATTATTATTCCTAGATCTAATATAAATTTTCATGATGTTATAACAAATTCTGCTTTCCTTGCCTGTTCTGTCCTAATTGTTTTACATTACTGAAATTCACAAGTACTGCATTCATCACACACAATCACTGGTGCAAAAAGAAATATCTACAATTAAGGAACTAATTACAAATGAAGTATTCACATAATATGAACTGTATCTAAAATTAACTTTAATGGGTGCAGCATTCATACTCTAACTTTGTACACAACCAAGACATTAAATAAGAACACAAAATATATTCAAATCCTGTTTTCCCTGAAACATATCATATGTCTTTCACAGTGAAAACTTTGAGTTTTTATCTAAGGTTGTTTGAAAAATTAGTAGATGGCACTATCAAGATTAACAGTCATGCATAAAAGTGTGTGTGTGTAAAAAAATGTGTAAAAATAACATACCTGTTTGGAGACAGACAGAAGACCCAAGCAATCACCCTCCATAATGTCAGTTCCAGCATTGTAAATTACAACATGGGGACTAAATTCATTGATGGCCCCTTCAACATGACTGTAACATTTATAAAAAGCTTTAATATTCATACATTCGTTACAGATTAATAGAACACATTTATTTCTCGGCTACAGTAAGTCATGGATTAATTTAAGAAGCCAAGAAGTACAATAAAATTCCTAAATTTTGCATTCTAAAAATCAATCTCTTGTAATCTAGTCCCTTACATTTTCAATCTATTCTGTATTATCAACTCCATATCTATTTACATAACATAGATGAAAATATAATGACACAATTTCATGGTTCCTTCACTTTATTGTTTATTCTAGTTTGGGGGCATGGACAGTGCTGCATATCATTAAACAGCTGATCTCCCAAATTAGACTTAGGTATCCACTTACCTTTCACTGCTTACAGACAACTTGCCCAGACACCAGTTATAAATCACACCAATTCCTCAACAACTTGTAGACAAAATCATTTTATTTCTCCCCTGCTTTAAATTTTCCCCTTGCAGTTTCAACCATAGCAGACTCAAGCGAAAAACTTTTGAAGCCGGTTAAAAAGTTTGGAAATGTGTGCCATAGGAAAAAGTTGTAAGTGAATGTGAACAAAAGTATGGTAATGATCTGCAGCAGGGATATGAGAATGATTATCTGACAATAAATCTGAATGGGGAAGACCTGGAGGAAGTAGACTGCTTTAGATACCTGGGAGTGGATGAAGTAGCAAAAAGAACCATGGGGGATGATGTGAATTATTGGATGAGAGAGGGGACTAAAGTCATGGGTGCACTTAGGAGTGTATGGAAGATGTCAATGTCTATCAGAGAAAAGCTGGGTATTTTGATGGTATGGTTGTCTCAAGTGTTGAATGGATGTGTCTTGGGTCCTAAATGCAAAAGAATGGAAGAGGGTGGACATGCTTGATCCCCCACCCACCCACCCCACCACACCACAGACAAAAGTCTACATCAAGGCTGGGTCTTAAGTGAATATAAAGAGGTTAATGAAAGGGAAAAAGAAGAGATGACAAGGAAAAGTGCTTCCAAATTTTGGAAGAAGAGAAAATTCTCTTTTAAAAAGTGCCAGGTTATAGTTATTGGGAAAGACATTAGAGCATAGAGAGTTCCACAGCTTTGAGTTATTGAGAAAGAAACAGATATCACAATTACATTTAAAAACGACTGTGCAGACAGTAGATGGCAAGGGAACTTATATGAAGAAAATAAGCAAGACTTGAGTAGGTGTATGGTACTTGTGAAAAGATGGCAGGACTAGCCCTATAGTCCTGCCTTGATGAGATAGAAAGTAAAACCATCATTTGTAACATGGAGCAAGACATACTGAACTGTTTTGGACATATAAAAAGGATGAACAAAGAAAGATTGACCACAAAGATCTACAAGACAGAAGCAGTGAGAAGAAGGGGGAGGGGAAGACCAAAAAGGATATACAGGAATGGAACTGAAGAGGTTTTAGGGTAACACAGTCCAAACATTTAGGAGGGTGAGAGGCAAATAAGGGATGGAATAAAATGGACTGATGTGTTATACATGGGGGACATGCTGTCAGTGAGGTGAACCACTAAGTATGAGGTGATCAAGGTAATCCATGGAACTGTCAGTGGGGTTTGGCCAAAGATGGTAGGCTCTATTTTCAGCACTTTATGCATGACAACTTGTTTATCTCTTCAAGATGACACCATGTTAAGGTGCTTCTTTCCCTACACGTCGAAGCTCTGGAACTCTCTACCTTCTCATGTCTTTCCCAATAACTATGACCTGGCTCA
>JAYMFT010068267.1:0-14666 GCA_038088735.1 Panulirus argus
AGAATACTTCCCACGTATTCCCTGCGTGTCGTAAAAGGCGACTAAAAGGGGAGGGAGCGGGGGCTGGAAATCCTCCCATCCAGTTTTTGCTTTTCCAATAAAGGAACAAAGAAGGGGCCATGTGAGGATTTTCCCTCTAAGGCTCAGACTTCTGTCCTTAACGCTACCTCGCTAATGCGGGAAAAGGGGAATAAAAAAAAAAAAAAAAAAAAAATATATATATATATATATATATATATATATATATATATATATATATATATCCAGTGACATAAAATCCCCACAAAGAACACACATCACGCATCGAATTAATAATTAGTCGAGTTTATTTATGACCGCTAAATCGCACATTTGAATATTCTCGTTATGACTCGTTAAAAAGGTCAATATATATATATATAATTTTTTTTTCATGGTATATCCAATTACAAAATATGGCTCACTGAACACTAAACTCTAAAAGGTTTCGTTGGCATTCCAAACACCATCATCTCTTTCCCATCTTCTGTATTCAGTGGACCACTGCTGTCGGTATTACCATTTAGTCTGAATTTCACCAACCTCTTTGCCCTCCCTTCTGATTTTCATTAGTTTTATATCAATGACCATCCTCTTCCACCTCTCGCTTTATTTAAAATTTCCCAAGTGAGCACCTCAGTCACTGACAAGCGCGCCGTATTTACCATAATATATAACCTACAGCAGCCAGGGATCATTCAGCAGTCTGTTTCGTATTTGACCGTACGTAAAAGAGCAAATCAAACTAACAACGACTGAAAGCGTACTTACCCTATCTTTCTCCATCTACCTGAGAACAAAGTCTGTAAAAAAATATAACAAAGCTGCTTTATACGTGGGATTAATCAAAAAAAAAATTAAATGATTGCCTTTTCGTTACAGTACGGTCCTGAACTAACTCTAAAAACAAGTTAAGATATTGTAAAGCACAAAAAGAAATGATGACACAGCTTGTAGCCTCTCATTCACCGTGGTCTCACGCGAGAGCAGGCAGGCGTTAATTTAAATAAGCCAAGTTTTCTACTTCCTAAGAGAAAATGGGACTCTCATCTCATTACTTTTCTTTTTTCTTTACCTTAAACAACCTTTGGAATCATTTAAGGCCTGGTGTCAATGTTGTCTTCTGACCGTGATTAGATCATTTATCAAACAGAAAGGAGGGGTTTCATTTTTGGATTTATGCTAGGCTGGGGAGATTCAGCGATTTTTTTTTTTCAGCCTCATTATATTCTATGTTGTCCATATCATAGGCTGGGGAGATTCAGCGATTTTTTTCTTCAGCCTCATTATATTCTATGGTGTCCATATCATCCGAGAAATCAAATTTCAGGCATTCTCCTCCCCAGACGCTTCTGTTATAAATGTAAACATGTGACGTATTTACCTTAAAGTTTTTTCCTTAGGTAAACGTCTTCATCAGTAGCTGGTACCACTTCGGGGGTAAGGTTTTCGACTGCGCTGATGTGTTCCTCTGAATAACGATTAATTTTCGATCGCAGCATTGTCGTCACAGTTCAGCTAAGTGGAACAAACAACACTTTACCTCCTCCGTTTGCCCTTCCTTCCTTCACACCTCCTCTCCTCCTGTACAAGCACCCTGGAGCCCGTACCTCGACATTCATATATAGTCTTTTGTGAAGTTCCGGGAAAGCTGCGAACGCTCCATTCGCTTCGCGCAAGAGACCCTTTACGAAAGGCGCCTTTGTCGGGTACGAGCAATTAACTCCCCTAATGTTTGGCAAATATGAAAGGTGTCACAGAGCCTGCTGGGGCGATACCGTGGGGGGGGGGAAGTCTTCTGAATGGTTTTATGCCATCGTAGTCCTGTTTGTCAAACTGGCAAACTCCAATTAGCGTTGTAACGTAAGCTTTCAGTTCCTCTCGCGTCTCTCGAAATTGGAACAATGAGTGGTACATTTCTTTCTCTCTCTCAGCTAAGCCCCTTCCTCATCTATTTCTCTACTTATATCTACAGAAATCTGCGCATAGTTAATCTTCTTTCTGCTGGTTATACTGCAGTCCGTACCGTTGTTCACCTCGAAGTCCATGACACTTGTTAAGCAATAAACTTTGACGTCTTGGGAGGTCAAATGTGGCATTTCCATGGATGCCCCCAAAGACTTCCAACGTCAACAGATATCAAGAGTTTTCCCCTGTACCTTCACACTAAATATAAATACGGTATAATCTTTTGGGTGTGATAGCCAAGGGCCACATCCTCATACGGGTTAGGTCAAAGACTAGGTTGTCATTACGAGAGGACTGAACTGCTGTGTTCATTACTTCAGTAATTTGTCACTGTTCTCTCTTTCCCTGGGTATGAAAATGCACTTCCCACGGTGGATTTTCCAAGGAAAACAATCACAGTAGACAGCGCGCGCGGCCACGATGAAAAAGTTCGTCCAACAACTGCCAGTTAATTCCACTTATGCATCCTCCATTGTGAGATATGAAGTTTTTCACTCGCACTGGAAGCTATTATACACCATCAACGGCCCCATTGTAAACTTCAAATGGTATCTTAAAGTATCACACGACCTAATGAAACAAAGCCGTAGTTTCCACTTTCCCCTACAAGACCACCCGAGAGAGGAGCATCACGTCTATTAATAACCAAACCCCTCCCGTTCGATATCGGGTATTGTGGTCCTGTGCCCACTGCGCTAATCCCACTCGAACAACGCAAGTCCTCCATACGCACATCCCCCTCGAATATGTACGTAACGAACACAGTCCAATATATACAACATTTTACACCAAACACTGTTTAAAGGACTCCTGTTATAAAGTAACAATAGATGTAGTTAAGTGTAATGGCGCGCGTAGGCAAAATTCCCAGAAATTTTTAACCTCTAAGGACAGCCGGTAACATATTACCGTGGCCCTGCCCAGTGTAATAAACGACACGAGGAGGGCTCGCGCGGTGTATGTCCGGTAGCTCTAACACCCCTCTCTCTCTCGTCCGGTCATTTCCTCTCTGCCGCCGAACTAGTCTAAGCCATCTTACCAAGACTCCTGACGGGAGGGGGGGGGGGGACACCACCATTAGGTCCCTCGGCCCCCACACGCGGGTCCACCTGTCACCCTCCTATGTCGATGTACTGTACCCTAAACTTGCCTCCACCTACCAACTAGATATGTCCCCTTCACCCAAACTCTCACTGAAATGCTTTGTGTATGTATGTCTGGACAATAAGTATCTCGGAAACTAAAAACAAGACTGTCCGTACGTTGTATGGTTCTGCTCGTCTTCCCCTCAGTCGTTTCGTTGGTCTACAGACCCCACAAGCCAGCCAGTTGGCAAATACAAGGATGCTGGCGCAACACAGCCGGGGCTTATCTTCCCAAAATTCTAAGCTATTTACTATGACAAAAAAAAAAAAATCCTCAACGAAAAGTCTATAGCAACCATAACAACTACGCCTGTATGCAAATGAGCCACGCCTACTTCCGCATATTTAAGGAAAAAAAATATATATATATATATGGCGAGCTTAGGACCGTATCCTACGCCGAGGATACAAAGCTGTTATTTTTGTGTTTTACAATATTCATCTTCCAGATGTACACAGACAAAGCATTTCGGTGACGCTGATGTTTAAGACCTAAAGTTGTGGAGAAGGGGCAGGACGCTGTGGCGGAGGAGCCAGTCGGAGGACAAGGGGCAATAAACCCATGGTAGTGTTGTCCACACCCACATCGGACTGGCCACAAAAAAAAAGAAAGAATAAAACAAACAGGCTCTTCAACTAAGATCCTGCACAAAAACTACACGTTCGTGCGTCTTTCAAGGGAAATAACTACGAGCATACGCTAGTGTCAAATTGGATTAAGAGGGAGGGAGGGAGGCAGACCAAACACAGCAACCGTCTAGACAGACTTCCCTAACCCCTACTCCCTCCCCAGAATTTTAGTGTGGAGGAGGATGAAGGTGAGCGCTCCCGTGCCGTCACAAGGAAGGCTCTGTGGTCCCCCCTGCCCCAACCTCCTCACTCTCCTCGCTTGCCCAGTCCACCAGGAGCCCACATATCACTGATGTCTCCAGCCACAAGCACTGCACACCGTGCGGTCACACCAGTCACAGCACAGAACACTACCAAAACCTATCAACTTTTATAATCACATCCACAAAAGTACTTTTTCTGTGATCCTCAGACATCTTTTATCATCTGTGACTAACGTGGTTCAGCGTCAACCTTCCTCGTGAATCTAAACCGCCACTTTTATTTTTACAGAGCAACCATGGAGAACAGTGGTAGGTGGTAGAGGGTGCAATATCTAATTAACTGCATTACACCCACCTCAAAACCCACGACCCAGGTGCTTACCGAACTATGAAAGGTCACATATTTCCCGCGAGAGTAAAAAAAAAATGCTTTCTTACTGTCACACAGCACGCGAGTGCGCTGTTCAACCTAGCCACAACCATTCCCAAGCTAATGATCTCATGTCCTTGAACCCTGAGCCTCTGACCTAATGACATGAAAGGTTACCATGATTCTCGGTCACGGCTAATACAAAGTTTGAACTCCCCGATAGCCATTACTGAGAGAGGCAGCTTAGCAGAGCTTAACGGACCGAACTACCGTGTGTGACCCGGTGATCTCACCCCAGGAAAATTTAGTGCGTGTGTGTGTGTGTGTGTGTGTGTGTGTGTGTGTGTGTTCAAGTAATATATATTTCAGAGACTATGTTCGGCGACTGAATGTCAACAGCCCACGTGAGAAAGAGTAAGAGCGCTTACGACAACATTTTGTCCAAAAGGATGGGCTGGTGTGAAGGAGAGAGAGAGAGAGAGAGAGAGAGAGAGAGAGAGAGGCGCCAGGATTTCAGTGCTGCTTATCCTGAACGTAAACACTACTCAGCAATGCGACGCGACGCCCAGCAGCATCCCCCCCACCCCTCCCTCAACACCCTTCCAACGGGCACGTGCCGAAATGTGATAACGGAGACCCAGCCGCCCTTAACCAGTGGGAAGGGGGAGGAGGGGGAAGGGAGAGGGGAGGGGGTTGAATACCCTCCCTCTCTTATCATGGCGTTACAGAGTTAGGCACCGCCAGCAACTCAATGTTGCTCAGATGATGGATGTCCTTATCAGCCGGGATGTTTGTTTACTGACGCCTCTCGGGGTATGAGAGTTCTTTGGCGTGTCTTCCGACTTGATGATACTAATCAAACAGACACAATGAGCGATGATTTCTTCGTTATAGAGCGCCGAAGTTAATACCCCCAAGCTATCACTTTGGTCAAGGATATAATAGAGCCTCATCGGAGACCACATGTAGAGAGAGGACTAGGTTCTACCTCCACGTACTCCTACGAGGCACACGAATACGAAAAAGCATTGACAGAGATCAGATGAGACCACACCACTATACAGAGATCAATATATCTGCCTTCACCAGGACTGCCGGCGGAAGTAAACTCAATGAACGTTACTGGGATCACAAAAAGCGTTTTAAACTCCCCTTTACCCTGCCCCTTTCCCCCTGCCCCATTCCGGACCACTGGTGCCAAGTTTTCCCTTTGTCGTTATTCCCCCGTCGTCACCTAGTCAGTCGTCTGGCTTAATCGAAGCCAAATATATGTGCAGCTTTCTAGAGCAACTCTCTCACAAACTACTCAAATTCTCTCACATATACAAGCTCATGACAAAAAAAAAAAAAAGCTTTTAATTACGCCCCGTCAAGGCTTTTATAAGCATCAAAATGTGAGAAACGAAGAGGAACAAGAAAAACGACCTTAAAAAGAGTCCATTCCATTTCTGGCAGTTGCGACTTCCGGTAAGGTTGCGGCCAGGCAGGCCCTGCACAGGAAGTCAAACGTCATGAACGGTCAGTGTCTCACGCTATCGTCCTCCCTTGCCCAAACTAGGACATGACAAACCCTCGGCTATATCTCGTGTGAAAAAGTGTGTGTGTGTGTGTGTGTCATATACAGAAACACTGTCTATATAATCACAGAGGGCGGAAGACAGAAAATGCTTTCCTAAAGCAAAATCCAAATACACGCTAGGTTCCAATCGTTCTTACGTTTTGAGACTTCACTGTCCTGCTATCATTTCCGCAATACTATAAGACCGACATAAGAATCTACCGACATAAGAATATATATATATATATATATATATATATATATATATATATATATATATATATATATATATATAACAATGATATGCACTAACCAAACTAAAAGCACAATTACCCCAACGGAATACTCATCACCGACATCTGCCAAATTACCATACCATTTCTAGACTCCCTCAACATTCTGCACTACATTATCCAGAGGGTAATGACGAATGAAAACTATGCAAATGCCCGCAACACACTAGTTGCTACAATAGTGACTGCTAAGATATTAGCAACACGCAACTTGTGAAAAGTAAGACCAGGAGTGAGTGGCTATACCAATACAAATTATTCACACGTTACGACCACGTAACCGAGTGCAACAATGCATCACAATCATGCGTAAAGGCTGCATTCACAAGCAATGTATACGATAGCACATTACATGGAATGCATGGACTGGCAATGGCAGTATACATAACGCTTCACAACGGAGCATGCCTACCAACTTACGGGACCACTAGGACTGGATGTGGAGGTGGCCAAATTGTAATCTAATTCGGATCACTATGAGTGGTGATTCTGCAGACTGCAGCCGACTCAGTCTTGGTGTGGCGCCACAGTGAATGTCGTCTAATTCCCCCCACACACCTGAGGCCCACAACACCTGCACAAATATCCACCACACATGTGTGCAAGCAACGGTCGTCCTAACATCAGGGGCAATTTCTAAACTTAAGAACATTTTACTCTAGCCAGTAATCTTAGTTTTGTTTAGCCCAGTTGAATATATGTGACAACACACTGAAATGTGTTCGTCTATGCTAAAAAAAAAAAAAAATAATGATAATCCATTATTAAAAGAAGAAACTAAAAACTGGCAATAATACATCTACCAACTTACATAACTTACACTGAACCCACTTTCTCTTTTTCATTTTGCCTTTTTTTGTCGCGACTAATATAATCTAACAGAATCCATAAAGCCAAACAAACCAATAACTTGACAAAGTATGAGAGGACTGACTTTATATCCTGACTAATAAAAAATACAGCAAGTTATACCAACCAATGTTCGTACTACTAGAGGAGGACAGCAACAATTCTCGTAGTCCAAAATATTTGAAGAATCACCAACTATATTGAAGATTTGCTCTTGACCTTCCCTCAGGCAGGTATAAGAGCAACAATGACGTTAACAATAGAATATCAAATCATTTATGAGACTAATTCATTTATAATAATCATATTCTAAACGGTTAGCATCGATAAAAAAGCTATAAACACAGCATCATATTACTGAAACTGACAAGTGAGAGGATAAACATTTATGATTGTCAAGTACAATATACCTTGTGTACATAAAAACAATATCGTTGATAAACGGATCATAACATGCGAAATACAATATACAATAAACTGATTTGGATTGAGTGTTGGTACAATAACACTATAGTGGTCTGAAAATACAATACCATAAGACATAAACTGCTAATGACGGTTGAAACTGCTGAACAACACAAACGCGTCCCACCCATGAGAGGCAGGCTCCCCTAACCACCCAAACACATTAAGCACCTCACTGACTCGTGAGAGCAAATACCTAAAGGCCATGAAGCAGTCCCCCGTGAATAAATAACGCCATCATTACTGAGTATTTGGCGTGTGTGTGCAAGGCTGGTGGTGGCTGGAGGGTGAGGGAAGCGCTGGCAGTACAATGGCGTCGACAACACACTCCGGACGCCATAACCGTCACCAGCTCGCGCCAGGAGATTTAAACTTGCGTTATCGATCGCCCCGGCCGCCATGCTATAGTATCTTAATAACAAATGTTCGCGTGTCGCTTTTGGATAAGGCGGGATGCGGTTGACCAGAACACAGTGTATATCAGGAGCTACAGCGATGACTCAGATAACGGTGGATAACGTACAGACTAACTTACTGCGAGACAGACAACATGAGAGAAGCTGGGGCGCCATTCATTATCAGCGACATTTCAAATGCGTTGCAGTTAAAATTTATTGGCATTAAAGAAAATTATACACGAGGCAGCTATTCAGTGGCTGCCACGTCCCTATCCCCGACCTCAAACAAGGTTTAACTGTCGAGTGGGTCACAACTACAACTGGGAACGACAGAGGGACGAGTCAATCGACAAAACAACAACAGGTATTTAAATCTGCGGACTCTTGCCTCGATATAACAGGTCCAAACTGACGGGAAAGGCCTATTGTTCTTACAAGTCCATTCATACTAACACGAGGCACAGGTTCAGTAATAAATACAGAATTAATCCGCGGGATACAGGCAGGGCAAACTAGGTCTCTTGTTTGGGCATGGATTATAACCTGAAGGCAGCCAATGGAGGAAAAAAGGTGACGGTACAATTAGCCAAAATCACAAAAGCCATGGAAAGCCTAGATTTAATGGCCAACAAGACAAACACAGTCGTAAATGATGACATGAACCTAAATCATGACAAAAAGTGATGGTCGTGGTTGCAAGCGTCGAAATTTTTGCTTGGGCAGTTCGTGGTGACATTACAAACATTACAGTGATACGTTAACTAACATTGGTGGTTCGCTTGCTGGGCTTAGGCCTATTGACTTTCAGTGCTATTAAGGCTACATCCACAAAAAAAAAAAAACTATAATACCTACTTCAGGTGCTTTGGATAATTCTAAGACCACACACTCTAATTATGCACGTGGTGCATACATTTCAAGCACAAAAAACGTCCAAGGGTCGGTCGTACACTAGCCATGGAGTTGTTAATGTTAAGCATAAGGACAGACACTTCCTTAAGCGATAATAAGAGAAAACAATAATGATGTGATCCAGCTTGTGACATACATCCTGAGTTGAAGATTAACAAAATAAACTCTTCAGATATAATGAAATAATGATCATATCCTAGATAATAAAAAGATACTCAAAGAGTTGGCCTAGGCACAGCACTGCATGCTTCTTTCGTGGAACGTTTAGAGGCTATCATTAAGTTATGGTAAACAAGTCGTAGATTCTATTAAAAGACAGAATGAAGAATTTTATCATAGACAGAAATGAGAACAAGGAAAGGGAGTTCCACATCTGAAAGTATCAATGTATGTCTGTTCCTCCATAAAAAAAAAAAAAAATCGGAGCTAACAGTGAGGAGACACTGGTCAGTAACTGCAATGGGTGCGGGAGGCCAGGGCCACGCCCTGATCCTGCTGTTCACACGCTCACCAACTAAAACCTTTTGCCTAATTTACACACCATAGTAGATACAACCAACCCCACGTGTGGAGGATGAGGCCGACATACAATATAGTTTTCGCCTTTAGCTATGATGAAAACTATAGTCCAACCGCTTACGCTAATGACGAACAGATGCAAATCTTTATCGAACCTAATCCTTTATATGGAAAATCGAGTCTGGAAGCGAACTTCGGCAGCCTTCGCAGTTACAGGCAGACCGAAGCTGTTCCTCACCCATCACTGCTCCCAAAGATGGTTAAGGTAACAGCGCAGGTTTCCTTATCCGATAATTCGTCTTGTTGCTCTACTTCGCTGCTGCAACACAGTGGTCACCTTTTGTCGATTCATGTACATGTCGTTAGCCTGGATCCATCAGGGCCACAACCAGTTTGTCTAATGACCAAGGTTAAGGTATGGGATCAACCATTCACTGCACATAAATCTTAGGTACACCAAGTACCTTGAATAGATTCAGAGGGGGAAGGGGGGGGTGTCCTTATTTTCCTAGGCTTTGTCTAAAACCCAACATTTCCTGGTGAAGACTCAGTGATCCAGCTTTTTGCATGTTACAAAAAGTCCTCATTCCATTACATGCAGGTCTACGTAAGTGCAAGTCACTTTGAGGGAACCTGACCAATTCGTTCATGAACAAGTCCAGACGCTATGCTGCATTTTCTTTTCTCACACTTTACAGAAGTCTGCTAATTAAGTGTAGGAGGGTCGCGGACGGTTTTCCCCAGTATCTCCTTCAGTCTGAAGTCAATCAAAGCATCTGATTTGTTGCCAACGAAATCAGTTGCTCCAGCACTGGACCATTTTCGAATTCATACCAAGAATTAATTGTTATCCAATATTTTCCATTCCTATGATACCTGTCTACACTAGTAAATTCATTTATCTAGTTTTCAACCCGTCTGTCACTCATATGAAAGAGCGTAAGGGAAAAGGTTAGGTGACTTGTTTCTGATAAATCAAACACACAAAGGTCTATCTTCATATCTCTCGGGGAAAAAATCCTCTAGAGAGGCAATCCCCTTTAACACCGACCTCAAACCAAAGCGCCTCCTGTGTAGTTAGTTCTTCATGCAGTTACAAGGAGAGAGCGACAATCAAGGACCTTATCCAAGCACGTTTTAAAAAGAAAACTTCATAAAGTCAGTGATATTTTCAGGTTTGCGACCACCAATAAAATCAGTGATTATCATTTTCAGGTTTGCGACCTCTGATCAGGACTCGGGCCGGCAAAATTACGATCCTGAGAGAATTGCTGGAACCGCAGCATGTGAAGATGACACGTGGCCGTTTCCCCTCCTCCCCACAGCGCCCACCACGTGCCCTCCTCAACGCACGCGTCATTGAGCCGCTCAACGGTCACATCCGCCCCGGGCCTCGCCAAGTTTCTCATACACTCTCTTTCCCAGCCATTTTCTCAGACTTATTACGGTACAGCACTTGCATGCACCCGCCCAAAGGCAAAGACCCGTACGTGAACTTTCTCTCGAGAAAATCTATCGGACATATAAATGTAGCTATGATATATGCAGTAAAAAAAAAAAAAATGAATATAGCATCCTGAAGTCAGTAGAAATGCGGTTAACATTACCGTAAACTGTGAGAGCGACTGACATTATTAATCATGATAAGATGACTAATGAGTGGGATACACTTTGGAAAGGTTAATGCTGGCAGCCTCCAAACAACAGTTTATCAACAAAACATCAATCTAGCCTGGCGCCACTCCGGATTGCGAGGTTAGAACAGATTATCTCCAACAGATACCACTCCCTTCCTTACTATTTCACATAATTTCGGAGATACAAAAATAAAGAGTATCATATTCTAAAATGGCCTGGAGGAATTCATTAATCTACGAGGCAGGGCGAGTTCAGGCGCACAGCTGAGGCAGTGTCTTTAAATCACAATGTAAGGAGCAAATAACAATGAACTCTGAATACTATGAAGCAGCCACAATGTGGCTGGTGAATTCAGTACCCAACAGGTGGGCATTTGTTCATACCAATCCACCAACACCAAAATATTTCTCAAAAATGCATGAAACAAAGCGAGGAATCATTTCAGGAAGTGCCCTATCATAGACGGTTTTTCATTAGTTCCCACTTTCTCGATCCCTCTCGGCTTATCTTAGGAAAACGTTACGAGTTTCGGAAGTCCTCCACCACCATAGTTCGGTCTGGACTTTACCTTACTGATGTATATCTTAAGATAGTTTCCAAGGTATTCTATCGCCAACAGCTGTCTAGGGCCTTACCTTACCTTACGAATACTTGACGATGGCTCTGGAGGTTATCTACCCAACGGCTCGGCCCGGGACTTTACCTTACTTTATGCACGTCTTACAATGGTTTTGAAGGTCTATCCCAAGTCGGCTAGGGACCTTATCTAACCCTGCATATACTTCACGATGGTTTCGGAATCTTCATCCCCTACAATTCGGTTTGCGATCTTACCTTGTGTATACCTTACGATGGTTTCGGAGGTCTCGTATCCCCTCAGTACCGTCCTTACCTTATGATGGTTCCGAAGGTCTTTTCTCCTCACAGCTCGGCCTGAGACCTGACCTTACCTTACCTTACGTACACCTTACTGCGATTTCCCTGGTCCTCTCTACTCACAGCGCAGTCTGGGACCTTATCTTACATATACCTTATGACAGTCTCGGAGGTCTTCTATCGCAAAGCTCGCTCTGGGATTTTACCTTACCTTACATATACCTTATGATGGTTTCGGGGGGGTCTTCAATCATCACAGCTGGGTCTAAGACCTTACTTTACCTTACCTTACCCATATACCTTGTGATGGTTTCTGAGGTCTTCTATCCCCAAATTTCGGTCTTGAACATTACCTTACCTTTCGTTGATGTCGGGGATGCTCTGCCCCTCGCACCTTAGAAACTTCACCTTACCAAGATCTCACTGGCCACTCAAAGAGTTCGGTCCGGGAAATTATCTTACGTATACCCAAGGAAGGTTTCCAAGGTCGCCTATCCCTAGAGCACGGTCCAAGGCCAAGCTCTGTCACTCCTTTGATCAAACAGGCTGCTGAAGGCCAAGGCCCATAGGCCTAACTAATCACCCCATATTTTTGCTGATCTTTCAAAATTCTTTTTGTGGCTCGTCCGGGCCCTTTCTAAACCTCTCCGCAGAACAGTCCATGATGTATATATTGAGCAATGAGTCAAACCATTTTGAGCCTGAGCCCGATATGTTCGCAGATATTTTCTTAATACCCTTTAAGGATGAAATTTCCATGGTCAATCTGGTATTTGCACAAGATGTCATGATACCGTGATTTGCATTTGAGTCTCAGTCAAAAATATAAGAATGAGGAACACAACGTCATGACTCTGAAGCCTTGAAAACATTGATTTACGACAACGTAGTGCAATCAGTCTATCAGGAAGCTCCCAATTTAAAAGGTTATGTTAAATAATGTTCGATAACCATCTCATGGCATATCAATATCATGTAGTGATTAATACAAAGTCTACTAGCTTTATTAACTATGAACCTGAAGTTGCCTTTCAGGCTTACTCAAACATAGTTAACGCGGGAAAAAAAGAAATCAAGCCATCCACAGACGCGTAAACTTTACAAAAACCGACAGTATCTTAAATTTCAGCAGGTATAACAAGATAGACCTGGCGACACACTACTATCTGGATCGTGTGTGGTATTCACATTCCCGGCACGGCGCTATATACAGAGCACCAGGCAATTGCTCCGGCTACTTTAGAGGTTTCCGATAACTTAGGAGGTTTGTCTGGCGGGTGAATCGCTGTCTAACGCCCTTCCAGCTCAGCAGTTTAACCCAAGAATAGATTACAGGCTGCAAGAGTTAGCAGTCTTCGCTTCTGGCAATGATAGTGACCGACAAGGCGGGGCAAACCAAACCCTAATCATAGTCTTTTCAGGTACAAGGGACACGAAATACAGAAATAAAAAAAAAAAAATCAATCACTGCTTCTCATGAGTTTGTAGATCTGTCGCTTGAAGGTACAAAAGTCATAGGAAGGGGGAAAGATGTAAGAAAGGAAATTGTCCCACAGCTTCGCTGTTCGAGGGAAGGAGGCATGTTAACGGTCAATCGTCATGTGGTTAGTCATCACACGGAAACTATGGGAAGCATCTTCCAGGAGTGTGTCATGATTTCATGATTTGGTGGCAGGGACACATGCAGACATCCCAGGTGAGCTGCGGTCAAAATAATACCCGTGGCACTGAGAGAGGGCAGCAACTATATGGCGGTCAGAGAGGGATGTATGGAGTGAAGTGTGGGTTTGACAATGAATAACATGAATAGCTTTGGATTTCACTCTAGCTAATAATGAGGTGGCGGAAGAGCCACCCCAAACCATGTGAGCAACACTCCATACGGGGGCGAATAAACCCGCTGAAGATAGGGAATAGCTGCTCAAGAAAAATAATCATGGCACCTATAAAACGCCCTTTCCACAAGGCAATTGCAATGCCTAACGTCCTGGCAAGAGCTGATTAAAACGCAATCGAAACTTTTAAATACCCGTACGCCATGTATTACTGTGCCCAACACACATTGGTATATAATAAACGGTTTTCAACTCATGTCCCAAAACTTGAAAAAAAAAAAATCTTATGTGCAAACAAAATCTAGTCAGATCAACTCCACATGAGTACTTAAGGTGTAAGTGTGAAGTTTGTATTGTGTGTTTGCCTTGAGTTATGGTGTAACAGATACATGGCTACACACACAAGACAGTCGCGAGGTGACGACATAATGTCCAATATACACTTCGCACATGGGAGGCACATATTGATAGCATAATAATAATAATAACTACTTTAAATCCCTCTTCTAAAATTACATTGTACTTGCGTAACGAAAGATGACAGACCTGGTCTGCTGGAGGAAAGCGTATGTAGTACCCAGAAATTCCTATTTGTTGGGCACTTACCTTCGTAAGTTGTACAGCACTTACTTCCACATGTTTGCCTGGGGTATCAAAGACTGCACTGGCTTTGAGATGATCGCTCAGGCACATCATAGCAATGACTTCCATGCATTTTCTTTTTTTTTTCATGTTGAAGGCTCCACTCACGGACAAAAGTCCACATCATGGGCGGGCCCTAATTGAAATAGAGAATTGAAAAAGGGGGGAAAACAGACAGTGAAAGTATTTACAAATTTTTGAGAGTGAAAAACGTCTCTTGAAATGAGCCAGGTTACTGTTATTGGGAAAGAAATGAGAAGGTAGAAAGTACCAAAGCCTCGACGTGTTGGGAAAGAAGCAGTTATCAAAACGGCACACCCTTGAGTTGCCGATGGCCACACAATAAT